>RHLR01000311.1:0-24986 GCA_009806335.1 Davidsoniella australis | reverse complement strand
GACGGGCTGTATCGTTACTAAAGGAAAGCATCGGATAATCTGGGATTTTCTTCAAACGTTTATTGTTTTATTAAATAAGAAAAATCATTTAACATTTTCGTCTCACTAACTAAAGAGAAAGAAAGATCTGGCAAGGTTCATCAAAGAAGCTTTTTTTTTACTTTACGGAGGCTCGTCACCGTTTTTTTGTTCAATATTGTGTGTATCTTTGTTTTATATTAAAATTGTTTGGTTTACGTAGTATATGTACATAACTAGTTAGAAATATATTTCTTGAATATAACAAAAGCCGGCGTCGGTCGAGAGAGAGAGCTCAGCGAAAGCCAAAAAGAAAAGAAAAGAAAAGATAAGAAACACTTCAAGGTTGGCTTTTTAATCAGTTCTTAGCCGCCATGATATATGTAATCCAGGCATCGGAAATAATCCTGGGCCAGAAGATGTAGCTTCTGAGAGCGAGCCGGCTAAAGAAGAAGACGAAGGAAAGGCATTCGGCGATATCTGTGAAGATGATATTAAACCTCCAATGTTGCTTTCAATCTGGATATCATGGCTGACTTGGAAAGTACTGTAGAAAATTAGATCACGTGGAATCAGAGTCGGATGGAAAATGGCAGTGAGGGCAAAGATGAAGCCAGCGCTAAAAGCGAATAATTGCGTGACGAGATGTAAAGATAACATGGTGATATATTGTATTATTAGGATGACAAAGATGACGATAGTTCTTGCTTGAATATCAAGACGTCTCGCTGGTTTATATATGAGTTTTGTTTTGTTGACATATCAAGGTGTGGTCCATTCCATGATTGGAATGCAATATTGAAAAGTCAGCATATTCAATGATGAAAATGTATATATGAAAGTAAATAATATAAACTCAAAAAATGCAATATAGAAACCCTTTTTTATATCCCCCAAAACAACCAAACAGCAAGTACAAATACGGAAAAAATTACTATAATGAAAGAATAAAAATAAAGAAAGAGCTTATGCAGCGACCTCAGCAAACCACGTACGAAGAAGACCTGCTAAAGCACTGGGAAGATCTTCTAGATGATGCACTATGAGATAATACTGAAACGGGAATGTATCCAGATATCTTCCCATGACCACCTGAGCATTGCCATCGGCGTCCTTAACAAACGACGAGAAGCGCAGGTCGAGAACTGAAGTGCCTCTCGGAGCAGCGCTACTACCACTAGTAGAAGCCATAGGCTGAGCCCGGGCATCGTCCATGATGATAAAGACGACCATGATGCGTTCTTCAGCCGCTTCACGTAGCAAGCGACGAATAGCATCGTGTTCTCCCGACGGCGTAATACCATCCGACAGAATCAACGCCAGCTGCCACAACTCCTCTCCACCACTAACGGGGTTCGCCAACCGCGCCGCACGGAACCGTTCAATCATGGTACGAATCAACAAAACGACATCCGTCCGGTCCTGCGCAAAGCTGAACCGCTGTAAAGCCCGCGCACCTGCATCGGCCGATGAGAACGGCTGAGCCAAGTCGTGTGCGGCGACGACGTGTTCACCAAAAGAAAGAACTCCGACTTGGCCGACTTCGAGGGCAGATAGGGCCCGCGATACCATGACTAGACTCTGGAGAGCTAGTGCGCCAGAACCGCTTTCGCCCATACTGCGTGAGTCGTCGACGGCTAGGAGGATCTGGTAGGCTCGCTTGGTCGGGATGGCCCGGCGGAGCCAGATCTTGTCGCGCTTGTAGCTCGAGGCTATGTAGGGGATGATGCGCTTGATGGCTAACCGTTTGCCCGTTCGGAAGGCACCCGAGAGCTTGGTGCTCTGCGACGGCGTCAGAATGAGACGCAGTTGTGCTGTGAGGGACTGCGAGAGGGCAAAAGTTGACGTCGTGAAGGCATCCCACTGCGAAAGACAGTCGGAGAAGTCGCGGAGAGAGTCATTGGCGTCGAGGTGTGTCTCTGAGAGCTGGATAGAGGTCTCTGTGACGTCCTTGTGATCGCCTGACTCCGAGTCCGAGTCTGAGTCCGGATCGACATCGGCGTCGTCGGGCTCGTCGGCATCTTGTTTATCGTAGTTGCCCGTGCGTGTCTTGACACCCGAGCGGCCGTTATCGTCATCGCGATCACGTGACTCGTTGGCGGCAGCCTCTTCATCGGCGTCCTTCATCTGCGCGTCGCCATCTTCGGCGTCTTCAGGTGCGTCTTCAGCAGTATTTGCCTCCTCCTCTTCGGCGGGCATCTGAGCCTGCTTGGGAGTGTTGTCGTCATCTTCGTGATCAATGGCCATGGCGTCATCGATAGGCTGAACCTCGTCCTCTGTAGCCGCTCCGATTGCCTGAGCATCCGGAACTGCCGAGTCGTCCTGCAGATGCTGGAACTCCTGTTGTTGCATTTCTGGCGCCTCGGCATCGTATTTGTCTTGTGGCGCCTGTTCCTTGGGCGCATCGTCTTGGCTATCGTCTGTTGCTGCCTTCTGGATCTCACGTTTCTGACGGTGCCACTGTTCGAGTGCGTCACCGAGCTTGCGGAACGGCTCCGGCCTAGCGGAATCATCTTCGTTGTTGTCTACATCGTTCTCCGGGGCCGCTGCTGATTCTTCAGGCCGAGTCATGGCACCTTGGGTGCCGGACTCAGCTTCCTTTTCATCGGCAGCAGAGCCTTGGCCACCCGAGTCTTGCATGTCTTTGGCGCCGCTTATGTTCTCGTCGAGATCCATCGAGTTGTCGGTGTTTTGGTCTTGACCGCCTGACTGGACTTCGGATGGTGCTGAGTTGTCGGCAGCAGCGTTGGAGTCGTCTTCGCGCTTCTTCTTGTCGTCAGCCTGCTCTTCTTCAGCCTCGGCTTCTGCTTCTTCATCTTTAGGCGCATCGACGGGGTCTTCAGTTGGCATATCGATGTCTGCCTCTTCCTCAGCATCTTCCTCTACGTCGTTTTGGTTGTCGGCCGCCTCTTCGGCCTCACCTGCCTCTGCATCATCTTCAGGCTTGTCTTCATCCTGTGCATCTCCATCCTTGTTCTCCGTCTTTTCGTCCTCGCCCTCTGCGATATTCTCCTCTTTATCGGCGTCCATCTCCAGGTCGCCTAGCTCCTCTTCTTCTTCCTCGTGGTCTGTCTCGGCATCGTCCATATCCTGAAGGTCGAGGTCCATATCCTCGGGAGCACCTAAGATTTCTTGCTCCTCAACGTTCTGGTCCTGGTGAATCGCCTCGTCTTGCGCCTGCTGCACCTCTTCTTCCTCGTCTTCTTCCTCACCACCTTCTTCATCGCCATCTTCGGCATTCTTGCTATCGTCCTTCTTCTTGTCGTCTTCGCCTTGCTTGCCCTCGGCAGCCATCTCCTCATCATTCTTTTGCTGACCCTTGGCTTCGTCGCCTTGCTGGTCCTTTTCGGCATCGTCTTCGTCAGCACCATCCCACATCTTCTCGTCAACTGCAGTGGGATCTAGGTCGTCGACGTCTCCAACTTCATCGTCAACTTCATCTTCTTCGTCTCCGTCTTCGTCGCCGTCCTTTTCATCTTCGGATCCGGCCGCAGACATATCCTCGCCTTCGAGCTCTTCACCTGCCATATCGACGGCATCCTTGTTGTCTTCCATCTCGCCGTCCTTCTTCTCGTTGGGCTCTTGAGCAAGCTCGGTTAGGTCTTCATCAGGCTGGATGTCCTTGCTGATATCCTCTGCACCCTCGCCATCGCCTAGACCAGTACCTTCTTCAAGCTTGCCGTCCTCGCCGGCGCCGCCTGCCTTTTCATCAGATTTCTCCTGTGGTGAGCAGAAGCCCCTTTGAGCTAGTTGAGCATAGGTACTACCCAGAGTGAAGCCCATGTAGACAGTAGCAGCGTGCATTTCAAGAGACCGGTTATATGCCCCACAAACGATCAGGGCATATTGCGCTAGAATTGGCGCTACCAGGTTCATCAGGACAGAAATAGCAGCTTGGGTCTCCGGGGAAGAGACATTGGTAACAGCTGCCATTTGTGTCGTGATTTTGGCTAGGTTAACGTCGATCTCGGAAGCGCGAAGGGCAGCAAACATGGCAGTTGTCGTCTTGTTAGCTGTAGCAAACCAGCCAGGAGTCGGTAGCTCAGCATTAAGAATAGGCAGCTGAGTAGCCGTCTTCTTGTAAGCTTCGACAGCAACCAGAGCCTTGTCACATAAAGCGCTGAGTGAAGTCGCAAACTCTGAGAGTGAAAGAGGGTGTTCTTGAGAAGAAACATCGATAGGGGAGGTAACTTCTAGAGAAGTCCAGTGTAGCAGCTGATCAAGCACGAAGCTCAAGTCATGGCGAGCCTTGACCAACTCAGTGATGTCAGCAGCAAACTCGACACTCTTGGTAGATAGTTCACTACGAAGATCCAAAGCCGGCTGAGATGAGAGCCCGCTAGGCAGAAGAAGGAGCGCCTTCTCACGTGCCTGAAGATCCAAAAAGACCTTGAGCCACGTGTCCAGTGTCATCTTTGCCTTTGAGTTATCACAGCCACCGAGAGTTGCATGAACATTGACCAACTGAGCCGCAAAACTCAACATCTCCACGAGCCAAGCCAGATCACGGACCTGCTTAACATTGCGTGCCTGGGGGACTACGAGCGATGAAGACGCCATTGTCTCCGCCAAGTTCTTGGTGGTCTGAACACGTGCTTTAAGGGTCAACATCTTACGGCCGGCCGAGGCTAGAGAGCGGCGCTGACTGATACTCAGCGCAAGAACGCCCTCTAGGAAGCCAACACAGCGAGATACTTCGCCTCCCGTCAACTCAGCGTGGTGATCGTGTGGAGTGCGACGAACGCGCGGCAATAGATCGACCAGCTTATGCCAGTAAAAGTCTGTAGAATCGGCTGCATCTGTGCCCGCGGCCAACGACTTGGTAGTTGCTAACACGAGGGCGGAAGAAGCCTGTGCGGCTAGAGCGTCGGTACCGTGGTGGTAACGCAGACCCATATCCTTGAGGTCCTTGAGTGTGTCGGCAAACAACTTGCGCTTGCGGGCCTTGAGATGCTTGACGGCATCCTTATTCTCTTCTGTCAGGAACTCGGGTGTCTCCTTGCGAAGCTCCGTGGCCGACTCGACTAGCGAGGCAAGGAAGCCGTTGAGAGAGGCAGCCGCCGACGAATCAGCAGGTAGAGATGCAGCCTTGGCCATTAGCGCGACAGTCTTGGGAGCGTTGGAAAGACGGCGGTGGTCCTTCAGGAACCCAGTAGCTTCCTTGGAATCGGCTATAGCCTGAGGAGAGGCAGGTATTTCAGCAACACCAATCTCCGTAGCTGCTGTGAACACCGATACTTGAGTCTTCTCATCGGGGATACCACGCTCGATCACGGGCGCATAGGCTGGGCCAAAACACCACGGAACTTGCGCACGTGCTTGAAAAGCTTTTGGTGACTCTTGCGAGCCGACTCTCTCAGGGCTGAGATATTGGTATCCTTCCAGCTGGCTAGCTTGACGTCCATCTTCATCTGCTTTTCGATAGGTGCACGACCGCGAGCAATCGTTTCCGAGATAGCTGTGCTGAAACGCTTCATCATGTCGATGAAGTTGCCCAAAGCGCCGTGGACACTAGATATAGCAGGATACGCTGGAAGCATGAGCTCGAGGTGCTTCTGTAGAGCACGCAAGAGATCCAGACGGGCAGCAAACTGACCAATGGGCGCCGTAGAAAAGTACATCTGTAGATCGCTCATTAGTGTGGCCGTGTAGTTTTCCAGGTCTTCAGCCGGTCCTTCTAGCAAAGCTCCAGGGACCGCAATAGCGGCCTGGTAAGCCACGAACCACCAAGACCGGGCGTCGTCCTGACACTTGCGTACCTCCATATCCAGTAGCTTAGCCCAAGTAGTCAGTTCCAAACTGCGCCAGCGTGTGATAGTGCTTGTCAAGCTCTCGTATAGCGTCGGGGCTAGGTAGGTCCGGCTGACAAAGCCGCCGTACTGCCATTCGTAGACGGCACCGTGCAGCTGCTCGACCTTTGGCAGGAGACAAGCCAAGGGCTCGGTATGGCCAAGCTCTAGGAGCTTATCGCAACGAAGTATGACGTCCTTGATCGGCTGCATATGGCCGATTTCATCTTCGCGCTGAAGAGCACGGAAGCGTGTCTTAACACGGTCAACAAGAGCCACGATAGCACGAGCCTCGGATAAGTGTGGTGTGGCGTAGAAGTTGTACTGAGCCGGAGTAGTAGTGCTCATTATGGTGTCTAGACTATCATGTACGTCAAGTAGAGCGGCAGGAAGCAGACGGCTTGAGACGGGCCGACGACCAAGGTTTACTGATTTCACTTCTTCTCTGTTCTCTTCGGGTTCCCATCGGGCTACTTCAGCAAGCGTAGGAGCGGCCTTACGACCGACAGTCTTGATAAGCTCGCGTAAAGCATCGGCAGCTCCGGGATGGTTGAGAAGTAGGTTATAATGAGCATCAGCAACACGAATAGACGTCTCACGCACCCTCAGGCGGTTGGCGAAAGCAGTCTCGGGCTTCTTGATCTCCTTAGGGATCACATTTCCATGCTCGTCTTCCTCATCTTCGAATATCGGGAACAGCTCGTTGAACTCTTCTTCGTCACGCTCAACTTCGTCTTCGAAGCTACCCTTGAAGTGGAACACGCTTTGGTTCGCAGCGTCTTCCTTTTGGTCAGCCTCGAGCTTCTTTTTCCAATCCTCAAACAGTCCATGGAAGCATTGGAATACAGCTTCGCGACCACCGCTGTCTAATGAATCAACACCCTCAATGGATGCCGCTAGGGTAGCACGCTGTATGAACTCAAACGAGGCTCGGGCACTCTTAGAAGCAGCCAAAGGCGCATCCGGGCTGGTAGCACCCAGGAAAGGCGTAGCAGCCATCAAAGACAGGGCCGAGTTATCCTCTGTATAGTTAGTGGCAGAAATTTCGGCAAAGGCGCTAGAGCATAGCGAGAGACCGACTTGTAGACAGCGCAGCATGTTGACTGCTGGGCGGATCATGTCTTGGTAGGCCTCAAAGCGGTATGCCAGACGATTGATGACATGGCTGATGTTGCTGGAAATCAGCGCAAAGGTCGTGGCAGTAGTAGTGGCGTCAGAAGATCCAGAAACCATGTCCATAAACGAGATGAGAGCCTCGGAACGAAGTAGAGACTTGACAATATTGCCAAACTCAGTCTGAATCTGTGTCAACTCAGATCGCTGAGGACGGAAGACCACGACATCAACAGCCGGGGGCGCACCCATAGAATCGATCTCACGCTGTAGGCTAGTAATCTGCACGGATGTAGTTGAGCCCGTGGCTAGAGTCTCGAAGTCGACTAGGCGGCCCAGCTTCTCGCGTAGTTGCGTCTGTAGAGCATAGAATGATTCGATCTCTAGTGCTGAACGCAACTGCGGATCAAAGGTCTTGTCGGGCACGTAGAGCTTCAAGGCAGCCAATGAGAACTGAACCCAGGCGATACCCGCGAACATGGTTTGATAGGGGCCAGAGACGGCCGAAGCAGCATGAGCCGAAAGAGACGGGAACAAGTGCTGAGACAGGACACTGGAAACATGATCAGGCACAGGCCCATCAGTAGACACATGTAGTTCATTAGCGAATGAGTCAACGGGCGTGACCCAGGAGGCAGAAACCGCCGGGTTTGGCTCCGAAGAAGCAGCAGTGACACTATCAATAACAGCACGCGGCGACTGATAAACAGTTCCAGCTAGTGCCTCGAACAGCTGCTCCAACAGTCTGTATAAGCCGACAGTAGGATCTCTTGCTAGGACGACTGACTGACTAGCCAAGTAACGACCTAGGATCGGCAGCTCGGTTTCCAGCAGACTCAAAGCATCTAGATTAGCTGTTCCAAGCGTGGCCAAGCGACCGATGAGGCCAGGAATAAAGGTTCCACGGATAGTCTTGGCCTCTGATTGCTGGCAGGCAAAGAAATCAACAAGCTGCATGGCGGCAGGGCCAGTAGAGCCTACAGGAGCATCGTTGAGTAGCATAGCATGGAAGGTCGGAGCACACGCCAAAGTAGAGATGTCGGCAATAGTAGCCAACACCGAATCACGGTGGTCAGCTGGAGCCTTAGCAACATCGAGAACAAGCAACTGGCGCAAAGCTTCAAAGTCAGCAGTGAAGAAAGGCGGCAGATCAACAGCCGCATAGCCTATAGAGCTATCCAGGGCATCAATCTCACGCATCAACGCAGCTACTAGAGACTCGGTATCGGCGCCAGTAGCCCCTTGGGCATGACGGCGAATAATGCCGTATGCCGTACCTAGCGTAGCCGCAGCCTTGCTGAGGTCCTTAACTGGGGCCTTGGCCTTCCAACGCAACGCATCAAAACGGGTGGCAAGCTTGAGTAGTGCAGTAGTCTGCGTGAGCAAGACTTCGCTAGCAAGTGGCACAGGGCGTAGTGCACGCCAGACCTGTTCCATCCATAGGCCGGTGGTTAGGTTAAAGCCGGCAGAGAAGTTAGCAGTCATGCGGGCATGGAAGGACTCGGCAAAATCTTTAACAGAGGCAACTTCGCTGGCAGCGAGCGACTGGGCAAGAGATGTGCCGAGAGCCATGTGTGACTGGAAGGCAGCATCGTCAAAGGTAGCAGCAGTAGCAAAGGCGAAAGTGCGTTGTAAATGGTGCAGAATAAGTCTGAGAGCTTGCTTCTTGGCCTGTTTGATTTAATGTTAGTCGTTATTGTATACCCAAAAAAGTGGTAAGAATATATACACTTACACCTAGTTCAGAAGAATCACCAGCAGAGCGCCGGAGAAAGGCGTTGATAACAGTAAATGCCTCACTGAGGAACTTGGCAACACCAGCTGTAGTATCTTTGATCTTGGTGCCGCCCTTGAGGACAAGGAAAGAACGCTGGAAGCGGTTCAACGACGATAGACGAGCAGGCGAAGCAGTGGCAGCCTGAGTAGTAACAGCTTCATTGAAGGTTAGAAGTTCCTGAAGATATTCAAACCAGACGGCAAGCCACACAGGCAAGCCCGACTCGGCAGATTCTAGGGCCAGAAAAGGCACGAGAGGAGAATTTCGAATAGTCAGGATAGGCTAGTGAGTAGAGTACGTAAGTTAGCAAATGACATATACTTGGTTGTGATATAGAGAAAGAGTGATATAATAACATACTTGAGCAGCATCAAAATTAGGCGAGACATTGCGAGCCACGCCGTACATATTGCGTACATTCATCCATAGATCATCAGCCTCGTCTGCATGAAGCACTGCAGCAAAGCGACTGAGAGCCTTGATCTGCGGCTGGGTCAAAACGCCCGCGGCCGCATTAGTCGTGCTTTGGATAAAACGGTAGAGCAAAGCAACATCAGTCATGGCAATACCCTGAGCGGCAAGCGAAGTGATGCTCTCGGCAGATACGTCGTCGATGGGGATGTGAGAGCTCCGGGCAAGAGAAACTACGCGCTGTAGACGGTATAGTTCTGAGTCGACGCCGGCCACACGACTTAGATGGGCCGGGGCAAGAGTATTCGGTGGCACAATCAGATGGATCTCGACAGCACGGTTACGCATGGCACGAGACAACTCACCGTACCGCGGATCGACTGTCAGGAAGACATGGAAGCCCTTCTTCGGGTAGACGACACGCGGCTCACCAGATGCGCCACAGTGCTCGTTGATACTGATGAAGCCGTTAGGCTCCAGTAGTGAGTTGAGGCGATCTAGAACACTGGCAGCACACAGATTGGCGTTGTCGAGAACCAGCCAAGCACCGGCATCCAAAGCACGGATAATGACACCATCAAGCCACTCGAACCGTGGATCAGTCACGTGAAGCGGCTGAGAGAGCAACTGCTCGGCGGCAGCTAGCTCAGCACGAAGTGAAGATTCAGTAGGTAATTGTGCCGATAGAGACGCAATACAGTTCCGCAGACGGGCAACGTCGGCATCAGTAGCATTGGAACCGAAGGTTTCCAATAGGGTTAATAGGGTTAGTGCATCCTGAGGGGCCGGACCCGGAGCAGCGGCTAGGACTGCATTTTGTAACGCAACAAGCAGTTCGCGTAGAACAGCGTTGACCTGGCGTAGTGGATCGTGCTGCTCAAACCCACCAACTAGATCCATCGTGTCGACATCAGCATTAAGAGCTAAAGTCACGAGTTCCTTACCAGCCATAGCAGCCAGCTGGCCCAAAAGCGCAGACTTGCCGGCACCAGAAGGGCCGGACAGAATAGCCGGCTGGCCCTGGCCGACAGCGACCATTAGAGCCTCTAGAGCAGCCAGTTGCGGTGGCGTCAGGGTCAGATTAGCCACAGGCTGGGGCTGACGCAGCGGGTCGCGGAAGAGGAGGCCAAGACCAACCTGGGCAAAGGATGGCGAGACGTCATAGAAGCGGTTTCTCGGGGCCGGAACAGCACCAAAAATCTCAGCAAATACTGCACGGCACGCACTGCGATCAGCCTCGGTGCGGAAACGGCTAGCAATCAGCATATCAAAGAAGTCTTCGGGCGCAGTTGCGGGTTTCAGCAGGCTCTGGCAGGTGTTGCTGACACCCTCCTTCTCCAGCGGAGCACTGAGGAGATCCAGCCAGCGCAGAGTATCACGCAGGTTGAACTCCCACGGGCCACCGATACTGCCAAAGGCGTGCTGCTGGACAACGCGCTCTTCGATGGCGGCGATGAAGGCTATCAGCTTGGCCACGGTATCAGCAGGGATAGACGGGAACTTGAACTGTGCGATGAAGGCCAGATCTTCGGGGCTGAAGGCATCGGCATAGACGACAATGAAACGGTTGACAAATGAGGCTGGAAGACCCTTACGGCCGCCGCCCTGGTGGTGGGGGTTCTGTGCGGCAAAGAGCCGGAAGTTGGGGTGACGCTTGAAGACTTGGTCCAACTCAGATATATAGACCTCACCACGATGATCCAAACAGGCGTTGAGACCTCGAGAACAGTTTGGGACGCTAGGTTCATCTCGTCGAGAAGCACCCACTCGCCCTTCTGCATAGCCTGCAGGAACGGAGCATCACGCCACGTGAAGTGGCCCGCAGCCGCGCCTTCTACAGGCACATCGGTACCGAAGAGGTCCATCAGATCCGTCTGGTCCGACAGATTGATACGAGTCAACGGCTCGCCACAAGCCTTGGCAAGGGCGCTGACTAGCGTTGTCTTTCCGACACCAGGCGAACCCTCTAGCAAAATCGGCCGGTCCAAGGACATGGCACGGACTACACGCATAGTATTGAGACGAGTAGCAAGAGCGTGGAAAGCGTAGCCATCGGCGTTGTTGTCGACGCCGCTGGAAGTGGCGGCATTCTCACGGCGGGCCACAGAGAAGCCATGGCACGTGAGCGCCGTGGGAGTTGCCGTAATCTCAGGGTCCACGGTTACCATGCCAACGACGTCATCGCCGACTAGCTCTCGTAGCTTGTCGAGGCACAAGGCACGACGTTCCCGGATAGTTGCGGCATCCACAGCAATCGTAGATGATGGGTTGGCGCCCAGAGAGTCAACAAACACAGTGTAAGCGCCGTTGACAAAGCTGAACTTCTCGCTGGCTCCGAAGGCCTCCCAGTTGTTCATGAACTCAACCCACACAAGCACCTCACGGATCGAGAACGTCGCTGCATTGGTAGCCCGGAAAGTGCCGGCAAACCAGCTAGCAAAGGCCACAAGCGCCGGGGCGAAGTCGATCACGCTAGGCTTCAACTTGCTGCGCACAATCTGTAGAATGTCCTCCTTGTCGACCAGGGGGGGCACCCAGATTTCCGTGAAACGATTACGCAATGCGGGAGACAGCTCCTTCTTGCCAAAGTCACCGCCGGGGTTCATCGTGGCAAAGAACTGGAAGCCGTCGGCGCCGGTCACAAACGAGTTGTCGACGCCCTTCTCAGCTAGGAGCAGCGTACGAGCTGGCTCAAGCACAGAGTTGAGACGTTCCAGCACCGAATCGTCGGCCAGCGAGATCTCGTCCAGCAGGAAAAACTGGCCGCTCTTCATGGCATGGACTAGACTTCCATCGCGCCACTCGAATAGAGCCTTGCTACGCACGAGGTTGGCGTGTATGTTTTCCCGAAGCTCAGCCAGCAGATCGTCGGTGTGGACGGCGTTGTAGGCAGCCAGAAGCTCATCCAGAGTCTCCGGTACAGGGACCTCGAGAGTACGCAGGGCCGTCTGCAGATCAGCCGTCAGAGACTCGAGGATAGCCTGGCGGTTGCGAACAGGGCGTTGCGAACCAATCAGATCGCCAGTCTCCGTGTTCTGGTGGGCATTGACGATGAACAACTCTTTGCTAACAACCTCAGCTAGGATCTGGCACACTGTAGTCTTGCCGCAACCAGTATCACCAACTAATAGAACAGGCTCGTTATTTCGTACAGCCTTAGCCACCAGGGTGTAAAGGCGACGCATGGCACGAGTCCAGACGACGCCCTGCTTGTTCTCGACATCGCTAGATGCTATAGGCGCATAGAGCACAGAAGGCTCAATCTTAACGCGGAACTCTTTCTCAATGATGACCCGGACAGCGTCCCGCTCAGAAGCATCACGGACACGTTCAGCTAGTAGCATGAAACCGTTGTTAGCAATGTCCTGGCGTGTATCGGCAGAGCGCAGCGCCCAACGGAACAGGTCACGCAGCGTTGCAAAACTGTCCTTCTGCTCAAACACGCGGCTATTCTGGCGCAAACGTGAGAGCTCACGATAAACGTTGACGATGCGGCGGCAGTCGGACGGCGAAGTGTTCTGGCTACGGCGCTGAAGGATAGCTTCCAGCTCGTTCTCGGGGATATCATCATAGTGCAGCTCGAGGAAACGGTTGCGGAAAGCCCGTGAAAGCACCTTACGACCGCCATAGAGACCAGCTGGGTTCTGCGTGGCAAACAGCATGAAGTGCTCGTGGGGACGCACAATTTCCTGCGTCTCCGGAATCAGCAGTTCGCGGTTATCGTCGAGCAGACGGTTCAGCGCCTCTAGCACATCCGTCGGCGCCAGGTTCAGCTCGTCAAGCACGATCCAGTGGCCCTGACGCATTGCCTGCACCAAGAGACCCTCCTGGAACCGGAGCTTGCCGTCGGCACCAGACACATAAGTGCCCAGGTACTCCTGTAGATCCGTGTGCTCGTGGTTGTTGATACGCACAAACTTGTGTCCACTGTACTGCGCCAGATACTCAATCATACTGGTCTTGCCGGCCGAGGTTGGGCCCTGGATTAGAATCGGATAGCGCTGCGTAGAAGTTGCACGCACCAGATTCAGCAGATTACGCTCAACCGAGGGCGTAATAATGTAGTCCTGTCGTTTCTTGGGGGTCTGCTGACCACAGACGAGCCAGTAGTGTCTGTCGTTAGTGGTGTTGCTGAAGCGGATGTACTCCCGTCCATCGATCGGCTGCTGTGGCGGCTGTGATAGCAGTGACTTGGCCGAGTTGGCACCGGTGCATGGCAAATAGGAGCTCCAGCATCTTGGGCATCAACAACCGCTCCGAGTCGCCGTTAAGGAGCGTCAAAAAGCCCATGGAGAAACCCTCGAACAGGGCACGACGCAGGCCATAGATTGGTGCTACGTGAATGACATAGTCAAGCACTCGTGTCAAGGTACGCAGACTGAAGTGAGGCACTTCATCGGCACCGTCGACCAGCCGCTTCTCGCTCGCCAGCTTCTTTGTGACCAGGTACAGCTTAGTGATGTCATCAGCTGCCTGTTCGTCTTTGACACTGCCCGGCCGAAGATAGCTCTTCACAATCTCCAACAGGTCTTTGTGATTGGCATCGGGAGAATTGACGTAGATCTCCGTGAACCGACTTCGGATGCCGATGGGTAGATCCCGTTTGCCTACATCTGTCGCTGGGTTCATGGCCGCAAACACTCGGAAGTTAGGGTGTGCTGTAATACGTTCAATCTCACCAGTCTCTGAGAGCAGGATTGACGGCGTCTCTGTTGAGTCTGTGAGAAGATCGGCGATGCTTTCCAGTGTGTCGGCTGAGGCTAAGTTGATTTCATCGAGCAAAATCCAGTCACCGTTACGCACAGCCTTGACGATGTTACCCTCGACAAACGAGAATGCAAAGGCACCACCTGCCGAGATCTGCATATCGAACTGGTCGAGGCTCTTGGAGAAAGCCTCCCAGCGCGGCCGGAGCTCAGATAACGCGATGACGTTGTTCTGTACTTTACGCCGCTTGATAGCCTTGCCATCTTCGTCACGCTGGCTAGATCCCTCTTGCTGGTGTTCGGCTTCTGCCGCTGCTTCTGCTGCGCGCCGAGATAGCTCGGCTAGAATTTGGGTAAACATCTTGGGAGCTTCACGCCATAGCTTCGAAGCCCGTGTCCACTGGCTCTTAGCAAAGTACTTGCCCAGCTTTTCCAAATACGCTTGGTTCTTGGTGCGTGAAATACCTGTTGCCGAAAAGAGATCTTCAAACTCTTCTTTCAGCGGCACTGCAAGAGTGCGTGTGTTGACGGGTTTAAATCCACCAAGAAGATCTCCAACTTCGCTCTGTTGTGACAGGTTGACGGCTACTAGCTTGTGACCGAGCACATCTGACATTTGCTGAACAACAGACGTCTTACCAATACCCGTCTCGCCAACTAACAACACAGGTTCCCGCAGCTTGACGGCAACAGCAATCTGCTCCAATAGTCGCTTGGCATGGACTGTGTTTGCAAAGGGTCTTCGTGGACCAGCTCCAAGTCTAGAGGCAGCGTTGCGGCGTTTCTCCAACGATACACGGCCAACCTTGAGGGAGTCTTCGAGTTTGTCCTGGAGAGGCGGTACGTATCCGACAAGATAGTGCTCTACCGTTTCCCGAGACATGTGCATTTCACGGCCGATCAAAAGAATTAGGTCATCGCGTGCAGAGACATCTGGAAGGTGTCCCAAGAAGCAGTCGATAGCCTCCTGGAACATGGAGTTGCGCGTAGACTCTGTGATACCTTCACTACCGGTGTGGCAGCCTGCGCCAACGAGGACATGGTCGAGACGACGACACCATTTGAGCAGATCTCTCAAGCTCATTTGGCGTATAAGACCGCGACTAGACGAAGCCACGGCCGCCGACGATCCCATGCGCGCCAAGTTTTTATACACTGCCAGCACAATAGGCAGCAAGTTGTGTAGACATGGGAATAGGCCCTCAATGACTTGGGACATTTCCTCGTCAGACATGGCCTGCATGCTAAGCAGCTGCCAGAACCGCAGACCGAGAAGATGTGGTAGGTTCTCGCGGCCATTTATGCCCTTGGTCGTGCGCACCGTAGCAAAGAGGCGGAAGCTATTGCTAGCCTGTATCTTCTCGCCACGGCTAGGAATCAGCAGCTCGCCGCGCTCGATTAATGGCAGAAGCGTTGATATCACCTCCGCTGGAGCACGGTCCAAGTCTTCGATCAGAACCCAACGGCCCTGACGGACCGCCGTAGTCAAGACACCCGGTCTCCAGGTGAAGCTTCCAGGCTTCGAGTCTGTTGTGTACAAGCCAATGAGCATCTTGGCATCGGTCTGCTCGTTGAGGTGGAGTGTGACCATCTGGTCTAGCATGCCAAGTTCTTGCGCCGCCTCATGCACAAGCGCTGTCTTGCCCGTTCCAGGAAGGCCATGTAGCAAGATAGCGCCGGGTTGCTGGGTAAGTCGTGCAAAGGTTTCGAGGTTCGCAAGGGTCGTCTGGGTCGGGATGAGAGTCGAGGACGATTTGGGAGGGCCCGTAGGCCGAGGAAGAACGGCTAAGCCATAAGCCACCACCTTATTCGTCAGTTGCTGTAGAACTACGGGAGGCGTCTGTTGCTCGCTCGTAGTAAGATTGGCGAGGTAGGCGTTGCGCTGTGACTGGAACTCGGTAATACGGTCAACACGTGCCCGTTCATGGATCGATAAAAAGGCATAATCAATTTCAATGCCATCAAAATCGCCCAGGATAGGCTCTGCGTCAGCACCTCCTGCATGCTCTTCGATCAGGGCTTCCAGTGGCTTGTCAGCAGCCCTAAGAAGCTGGCAAAACACACGAATGGCCAGATATCTCACCGGTCGGCTTTCGTGTTGGAACAAAGACTGGAGAAACGATGGTGTAAAGAGGCCGCTATAAGTGCGCTGGCTAAAGTTGTTGAGACGCCAGGCCGCCAGAAGCACGGCTGCCAAGGCTTCGGGTGTAACCGAGGCCGACGCCGCCAATTGTAATGAGGACGGCTGTTTTGGGGAGTCTGAGAATTCTGAAAGGCCGCTGCTGCTATTGTTGCTATCGATAGCATGCTCCATCAGCACAGATATATGTGGCGCAAAGGCTGCGATCCGGCCAAAGGCACACACAGCAGCATTAAGGCCGGAGGACGATGCGGCAGCTGATTCGAGCCACCGCACGCAGATGTCGGGAAAGACATTTTCGTAATGGATAAACAGACGGTCTGTCAGTCTGAAATCGTAGAGAGTAGCATTAGAAACTGCGTCTAAAAGGGTCGTGGATTGGGCGTTTGTGAGGGCGTCTAATGAGGTTACTAAAGAAGAAGATATTATCGACAGAGTCTCGGCATCGGCCAAAAGACTGGAGACACAACGAGACACGTCGAACGACGCCATTTTCAGAATGGAGGTTCAATGTGGGATAAAGAACGGGAACCAAGCCGTAGAATGGAAGAAATTGGTTTAAAAAGGTGTCAGAATGCAGAAATTCCCGTAGAGCAAATAGCCATGAAATCTCTATCACCACCAAAATGGCTTACAATCCCGGTAAACACAGCGCTGGATTTTTTTCCACTTCACCGACGATAAGCATTTTTTATGCTCGGTGAGCGGCGCGATAAGCTCAATAAACAAGGATTAGCTACCTGTTATTTCCTATTCAGGACCCTTAAGCTGCGATACCATGTGAAAATGCGGGGACATTCACACCCACCGCCCAAATAAGTACGTATACAGGAGCTTTTCGGAGAAAAGTTAATGCGGGCCAATGAGAAGCAGCCAATGGCAAGGCCTGGAAAAGTTGTGAGCTTTGGCTTTGGCCAAAACTCCATCGTGAAGTTCGAAAATCTTAACCATCCGAGGTTTAAGAAAGAACAGAAGTCTGTCCTATTGACTGTTCTCGATCCGCGACGCTTGCTTGCTCTGTGTGCATTTCATCTTCTGCTTTTGTTCTTTTCTTCAGAAACTTCGCCGGCCACAGCCACTCTCCTCCGGCACGTAACCGAAAACACAATACACACACATCATCATGTCTTCGATATCGCTTCGTTGCGCCCGGTCGCTGCGCTCTACCGCCATCTCCCGTCCATCCGTTGTCACCGCCAGATCTGCCGTTGTTTCTCGGAGATACAACTCGGCCGAAGCCACTACTGCTCCCATAAACCCCAAGATTTCCAGTATCGTCGACCAGATCAGCACGCTGAGCCTGCTTGAGACCGCCGACCTGGTTTCTAGCTTAAAGGTGCGTCACACACACAAACACACAAGATAGCATTGGTCCAAAAGTCCCCAATGCCTATGCTCTACGACTCATGATCGCCCGATAGCTAACCACATATCCACAATCTTCAGTCCCGTCTAAACATCCCCGATCTCCCCGTCGGTGGCTTCGCTGCTGCTCCTGCTGCTGCCGCTCCTGCCGCCGTTGAGGAGGAGGCTGCTGCTCCTGCCGCTGCCGAGAAGAGTGTCTTCACGCTCAAGCTGGAGAAGTTCGATGCCACTGCCAAGGCCAAGGTCATCAAGGAGATCAAGGGCATGCTGGGTCTAAGCTTGGTCGACAGCAAGAAGTTCGTCGAGAGCGCCCCCAAGACCATGAAGGAGAATGTCCCCAAGGACGAGGCTGAGAAGATCATTGCCGCCATGAAGGCGCTCGGTGCCACCGTCTCCATGGAGTAAACAGAACGTTTCACGTCTCTCATTTGTCCCTCCTTTGGGTTCCTAGTGCTTTCATCTTGGCAACACCCTTCTTCTATAGTCTGAGCAGTCTTTGGCAAGATACCACTTGGACATATGTATAACCACAGTCTCTTTTCTTTTTCCTAGGGTTTACACTCCCTTCCCTCACTCTCTATATTTCTATCCTTTCCCTTGTCGGCCATTGGTCAAGGACAGAGCCAGTAATGCCCCCCGCCAACGAAGCCTTGCAGATGACGGCCTTCAGCTGTGCGTGATGATATATTACAAGGAAGTAGATCTTGTTTTTCTATTGTCAAAAGGGTACTTTTTTTGTTCTATGTATAGCAGATATAGACACCCTCCATGTACAAAATACTTGTAACACTAAGAAAAAAAAGCCATATACGAACATCTTTCATGACCAAATATTGAACGTGAATATCATGTGTCTCGTTATGTAGAGCTACGTGCTCATAACAACATCTCCAGTCTTTCGAGCATCTATCTTATCCCTCCAATGCCGACAATAATCTCCTAAAACGCCTTCTTTCTCTTCCGCCTCCTCCCGAGCAAGTCGGTAGTCATCTTCACCCAAGTCACTCGTTTCCTCCCAAACGCGCTGCCACTCCGGTTTATCCGCGGGGCCATTAGGCACAGCCCAGATATTCTCACGTAGGCGTTTATGGCGCTCGCGGTCTTCTTCGATGCGTTGCTCAACATCGCGACGTTCCATACGTGTGTTCCATACTGCTTTACTGTTGTTGCTTTCGTCTAGGGCAAGATTCTGTATCGTTGCTTCATTGGCCATGGAAACGTCATCGTTGTGCCGAGGTAGGTCAAATGGATCAACTTTTTTGGCGTTTTCCTCGTGATTTTGTAGCCATGCGTTGATTTCTTTACAACATGGTTCAGGTAAATGTCCCTTACGTTCAAGATTTTGAGTTACCTGTTTGCTATGGTTAGAAATCGAGTTGAAGCTATAGATATAATCAAATATATGTATACTTACTAGCTTTGCTATTGTCAGGTTAACGGTTCCTTCACCGTTGCTTGGCACAACCTGCTTAACGATATCAACGATATCTCGTTGTAACATGATGATGTGTTCGCTAGGTTGAGGTTCTTTTGCCGCCATATCCATAAATGTCTCAATGAAGCACAGGATATTTGCGCGAACGTTCATATTTTTCACCTTATATGATATCATCATTAGCATATCTTCTTTTGTATTCTAGGATAGGAACTTTATCTTTTGTTGTTCTGTCTTACATTTTCCACTTGTTCTATTATACAGGAATGGAGATCTTCGCTCATAGACTTGTGCTTAAGTAGAAATTGGCCAGCCTTTTGAGACGCCATATTTGAAGCGCTCAGTGTCGCCAGCATCTTTGAAAAGCTCACGCGCACGGCAAAAGGGTCAGCCATGATTGGTGTTTATTGGTTCTTCGTGTGTGTATTCTGATTGTTGCAGGATTCGTAATGAACCTTTGAGTGTGTTAAGTGAAAACCTAAATGAAAATTGTTGCGCCGATGATGTTAATGAAGTGATAAGAAAACAAGTAAGGTATTCGGTGATGATGATGATGATGATTTTATTTATAGTCTAGAGATTTAACTAAGAGCTCCTTTTCGACTCCGGAGGTATTCGGTGATGGTTGAGTATACTAATTCAACGCGACGACGTGATGTGCAATATTAGGGTAAGGGTTAACGACGCCGCTGACCCTGTATTTATTTGACAAATTCAGCACCTGGTGGTGCTAATATGTACCCGGCTTGTATCGGTCAGTGAAAACACAGCACTTTGTAAGCCTGTATCCCAAATTAGTAAGATATTGAAGTCTACAGTGGGGCCTAGACATAAATTGGCACCACTTTAAACCCAAAATGTAAGCGGTCAAGCTATTTTCTGCCATTTATTCTATCAATGATCCGCATCGGAGAACGGCGAGACGGCTTAAGTTGAGGCAGACCAACCCAGAAAATAAAATAAAGCAAAGGCAGTTTCAAAAGCTAGACTAGAGACTTTCTTCTTCTGACTTTTAGCCGTCTGTCATACATCCACTAACCAACATCATGTCTGCCCGTTCTGAAATCACTCTGACCGCTCTTGGCTGCGGTATGTTTTACCATACTCTAACCCTATCATACAATTACAAGTCGGCTAACCCTAAACGCAGGCACCATGGGCGTTGCCATTCTCGGCGGTGTCCTCACTTCTCTTGCCGAGATTAAGCCTTCTAACCCACCGGCAACTCTTCCCTCGTTACTCCCCACACGCTTCATTGCCTGTGTCAAGCGCAACCAGTCTGTTGCGCGCGTACAAACCGCTCTCTCAGCGCACTCAGAGCGCCTAAGCGTCGTAGCCGACCAGAACCTAACCGCCGTGCAGGCTGCCGACGTCATCCTACTAGGCTGCAAGCCGTGGATGGTCAAAGAGATTTTGGGTGTTGAAGGTATGCGCGAGGCGCTGGCTGTAAGCTGCTGATCAGCATCTTGGCCGGCATCACGGCCGAGGATATCGTCAGCATCGTGTATGGCGCTGGTTTGGAGGTGCCCGCCAACGCCGTACGCGTGGTGCGTGCCATGCCGAACACGGCGTCGATGATCCGCGAGGGCATGACCGTCATTCAGAACACCGTTCCGGCCCTGACTGATGCCCAGCAGGAGCTGGTGACCTGGATCTTTTCCCAGGTCGGCCAGGTATCGCATCTAGATGCTAAGTACATGGACGTGTGCACGGCACTGTGCGGGTCTGGCCCGGCGTTCTTCGCTTTGGTTTCAGAGGCTGCTGCTGATGGTGCTGTTGCTATGGGTTTGCCCTGTGCTGAGGCGCAAAAGATGGCTGCTCAGGCTATGCGTGGTGCTGCGTCGTTGATTCTTCAGGGCGAGCACCCCGCTGTCTTGCGCAACAAGGTCAGTACCCCCGGCGGTACGACTATTGGTGGTCTCATGGTATTGGAGGAGGCTGCTGTTCGTGGCTCATTTGCTCGTGCTGTTAGAGAGGCTACTTGTGTCGCTAGTCTGTTAGGCCAGGGCGTCAAGAACGTCAATGGCCCTCGTCGTTAAGAGGCACTGTCATGTAAATGTGATAATGAATACAAAAATAATGTCAAAGTAAACCTCGTGTATGATCATGGATGGTTAATATCATTTCTTGCTCCAGCAACCGTCGTGATAGTATATTTTATATGGTGTGACAATAATATAGAAAACCGAACAAATTCATGAATAATTAGCATACTTATACGTCATAGTAGTATCGAAGTATTTTGGTCTATATTTTAGGGCTGATTTCCGCTTTGTGCCCTCTAAAAGGAATAACATTGATTACTCTTCGGAAATAGACTAGGAAGCCTCCTCTTCGTTTTCATGTTCTTGGATTCTCGCCCGCTTTTCTGTCAACTGGTCCCCACTAACACTAATTCTTCTCTTGTCTAGAGATTCTGCCCTCCAGCTCTGTACATCAAAGGTGCTCTTGTGCTTCAATGAACGCTCTGCCAGCTCAAGGATACGCGCATAGTCCAGACCAACGCCCTGAACAGTCTCTTCTAGGCGCATGACACGCTCCTCGTGCTCTAACTCTGTTAGAGAATCACCGTATTGACGGACCAGACGGTCCTTTGCTAGCAGTGACCATAGACGAAGCTGGTGACGGTCTGCGCCAGTAGGCTTGGCATTGTTGGGGTGGATAGAGGGACGAACGGAGGCGGGGAGTTTGTCCATAAGGTGTAGATCAATGAGGCGTTGGAACTGGCGATTAGGCATTTTCAACTTGGCTTGGAGCTTTTTGAGGAGAGCTATGTTGAGGAGCTTTGCCTTTTCAAAGCCTGGCTTGCCTTGTGAGGAGCTGCCCTTCTTTTTGCTGCTTGATGGGGCAGGACGGATGGGAGAATAAGCAGTATTCAACTGGATCTTTTCGGCCTCGGGGAGGGAACGGAGGTAGATGAGATCGCAGACATCACGAAGATCGTCGAACGTGTTACTAGGAGATTCGACAGTGATGAGCTTCGTGGTTTCGTCGGAACGGTAAACACCATGAATAGTGTTGTAAAGAAGCTGTGCAAAGCCCTTGCGCTGGAATGGCGGCAGGATAACAAACTGGGCTAGTCTGCGGGTAGCTGGCAACGTTGCTAGGTCAAAGTCGGCAAACTTGGGGTCTGGTAGCTCGAAAGCCTCTTGCTGCTCCTTGGAAGTAGTGAGCGGTGCATAGTTGAATAGAGAGAAGACAGTTGCGTATCCCATGATGGTGTACTCAGCGGCGTCACAACGGTAGAGGAAGTAGACAGTCCAGTTGGAATTAGTGAGAAGCGCGGGGTCTTCGGTGATAGTAGAGCCACCGTCGATTAGTAGCGGGTTGAGGAAGTCTAGACCGGACATGGCGGCATAGACCTTGGGGTTTTCAAGAGTGCCACGCCACACTTCAAAGCGGACGGAATCCTCAGCTCCTTGAAAGACGCCGCATAGAGTGCCTGGGGGCACGAGGAAGTCTTTCTTAGCCTCTTGAGCCTTCTTGGTAAATGTAGCTTCGTCGGTGAAGTTCTCTATAGACAGAGCTTGTTAGCATTACCCACAATAGAAAGACTCATTTTGGACATGGGATCCATACCCTCATCTATAATTTCGGCCCAGATGTCGTCGACGTCATCGGCCTTGACATCGCCTTGCTTAGGGATGACTTCATCAAAGGACGTCGCATAGCGGTTTATTAGGACATCTTGCATGACCTGGATGTCCATGGAGAGGCCCTTGTAGCCAAAGACATGCTCATTCTCGCTGAATAACTGATGCGTAAAGGTGGGCTTAAAGCTGTGGGTAGTTTCGAGAGGACCTTCGGGGTTCTGAGGGTTGAGACGCACTAACGAGATAGTGGTGGAATCGGTCGAGCTAGCCAGCCCTATAAGGCAAGGTGATAGTCAGTATA
This sequence comes from Davidsoniella australis, assembly GCA_009806335.1. Taxonomy (NCBI): domain Eukaryota; kingdom Fungi; phylum Ascomycota; class Sordariomycetes; order Microascales; family Ceratocystidaceae; genus Davidsoniella; species Davidsoniella australis. The sequence continues at coordinate 2,338 of RHLR01000311.1, read as the reverse complement.
TGATGTATAGTATATGAAATAGACAAGTCTAGAGTTGCTTACAATCATCGGCATCAAGAACAGTGGCCATTGTAGCTATTGGATGTGCCAAACGTGGGGTATAGCGCTCTATATGATAATGACAAGATCGATCGCAAAGCAGCCCTTGAGATAGAAAACGTAGGCAAGCTAAGTTTCTTGACGATTTTGAGATTGGTTGTGTTATAGGACCAAAATCGGCGAAATAAAAAGATCAATAAAACAGTAAAGCCCAGATGGGAAATGAAGAAAACACAAAAATAATATGTGGAATTTTGATGCTTCTATGCCAAAATTGGTGATGATAATTGAAGAAAAATGTTCAAAATAAAAAGGCAGTCGCGATGCGCCTAAACACGCTAGAGAGCTTAATTGGGCAATTACAGTTCCCGCAAGAAGACTAAGAGAATTAATTAGACTGAAATGTTGCAGCGCGTCTACTGCTAAGTTTGCAATAGCTCTTTACGCGACGCCACACAAAGTATTGACAGCCACAGAAGCTCATTTGAGGCTCAGTAGAATAGCTGTGGCGTCCTCTCTACCTCATGACGTATCCCAAAACGAAGAACGCCAAGCGTTTCCGATGATGATTTTGTCGGTTGCGACTAAGTGAATGCGTTCATTTTTCTACTCAGTGGAATAACTGCGAATCTGCGTTCAACACCATCTTTCCAGCTTCTTAAGATCTCTTTAGCCCCAATAACTAAACAACAACAACAACAACAACAAGAATACTTAGCACTACCAGCCCCGGTCTCCTTTAACCCCCAGTGCTTTGCTTTATTTGCTCCTCTATTCGTTTAATTGATACAATATTCTGCGTCTCGCTTCTCTTTTTCCCCCACTGATTTCCAAATTGCGCTGCGTCATCTGCCATTGAATGTTTGACTGATTGCCATGTCGTTCGCCGTGCATTCTATATAGTCTGTCATATAAGCTTGATTTTTACTTTTTCTATCTCATTTTTAACAGTATTACACTTCTATCTTGTCTTCTTCTGCCGTTCTTGGCATTATTAGCTGCTTAGAACTCTCCACCCCGAGTGGATCGTGAGCTAGCTAACCCAAACCCTCTGAAGCGTAGATCGGGACTGCGCATCACCCACACTACATTGCTTCTGATACATTACTGATCATGGCGCCGGTGCTATCAGAGGTCTTCGCAGCCTTAGCGCTTGCCGTGATCTCACTTGTCGTCTTGCTGACGCTTCGCTACTATCTACCGCTGCGTCAAACACCGGGCTTCTATCTAGTGCCCATCTTCTTTGCTCTATTCTTGCCCGCCGGCATTGTGCTTCTGGTGCCAATTGATTTGGCATCGAGCTCGGTGGCCGAGGATGTGGCGTCGCGGGGAATTTGGCTGCCGCAGCGCCTGCTGCTTGTTTGGTGGCGCATCACATACTGGCTGACCTTTTGCTTGACATGGTACGGATATACAGACAGAACCGGCGCAGTCATTTCCATTACATCTTGCTTCTTAATACTTACCATTTGCCATTACAGGTTCATCCTCCCCATCTTGGGCGAATACTCCGACTCCGGCTTCCGCGAACCCTATGACCGCTTCATGTACTCGCTGCGCCAGAATGCACAGTTTCACGCCATGGTCTTTGGTTCATCCATCGTGGCCCTGGTCTACTTGATCGTCAGCTACGGCTTTTCGATGTCGTCGCTCAAAACCACCATCATGGCCCTGTCGTACTGCTGGGGTCTGTTGTTTGCCATTTATCTGATGGGCCACGGCCTAGTGTCCATCCCGCGCTCATTATTCCGCAACGCCAGTCTTAGTGGCCGCTTGAGGCGCTTGCAGAGCCATGCGCCACGCCTACACGAGAAGCTTGAAGACTCCCAGCTTGCACTAGAGGGCCTGGAGGCTAGAGTATCTGAGCTTGCCCGTAGAAAGGGCAATAGCAGTAGCAGCGTCCGTGGCTTTAGCGAGTGGGTTGACGAACTGGTCGATGTAGCCAGTACGGCCGAGTCCGGACTTATGTCCTCATCAACTGCCGGCGCAAATCTCGGCGGCCTGGGAGATGCCGAGCGCCGTAGACTACCAACAGTTATCACAGAAAAGTACATGGCCGACATCACGCGCCAGCTTCTGCGAGCCAAGCACACACGTGCCCGTTTCATGATGGAGTGGCAACAGGTCGTTAGTGACGCTGCCCACACGCAGATGCTACTGGATTCGACGGCATCGCGCCGCCGCCAACCGAAGATATGGGCCGCCGCACCTCATCATCATCAGGTGGTAGCAGCACCCGTACATCAGTGGCACCGGGCGAGAAGCTAATATACGAAAGCCCGCCGAATACTTTAGCCAT
>RHLR01000310.1:0-25035 GCA_009806335.1 Davidsoniella australis | reverse complement strand
GTCTGATATCATACATACATACATACATACATATACATACCTATACATAGTATTAACTTATATGTATCATGTCTTCTTAGAAAGCCAAGTCTTAGTTCCTAAAAGGAGCCGATGCTACGGTAGTTTTGACAAGCAAAGTGTCTATCTAGACTTATTGGTAGTAGTAATAGTAATAGTAGTTTTCTACCGCCAGAGCGGCTATTCAAGGAAACGGAACCAAGCTTGGAGGAAGCCTGAAAGTTTCCGGATTTGGCTGGTGTCGAGCCTAGAACATACAATTTGACTTGGCATGAAGAGAAGAACTATTTCTTTTGTATCTCTTTTCTTTTTCTTTTTCTTTTTCTTTTTCTCTGGGTTTTCTTTTCGGAAACCACTTGTTTCCTGTGCCACATGTACAAGTCACGGGCTCTTGTTTTTATTGTTATTGTTATTATATTTATATTTAATATCTATATCTGAGGGTCTATCCGGGGTTAGCCAATCAAATATGGCTTTGCTAAACGTTACAAACCTACCCCATCTTCTTTATCTTTTAGGCTATCATGGCTATGCAATATGACCGTAGGATATCTTGTCGTGCTCTGAAAAGAAATCTGCCACAGATAGTAACTATAAAGGATATGTAAGTAATCGTCGGCTGGCTACAAAGAGAATTTCCCGGAACAATAGCCGGCAGTCAGATTATCGTGACCCAATGGCTATCCATACTATAATATAGTTACTATAGTTGTACTCTACTCTGAATCTGGTAGTCCATTGGGCTGATCGACACCCCCCCCCTTCTAGATGAGCCTCAAAAGAGGTTGAGAGTCAATAGCAAGCATGAATAAGTGTTGACTTGACTTGACTTGACTTGACTTGTCTTGTCTTGTCTTTGGTTTTCCTCGCAATTGTACGAATATGTTTTTCTGTCCCTGTTTGAACACCCCTTGATATATTGCCAGGACACTACTACTCTGCTGGTCACGGGACACATTGATTTGCACGCTAGGGGTTTACGCCTGTTTGGGGGGCTATGGGCAATGGGGATTGTTCGGCTTCTAGATCTTACAGCTATACATACAGCTGTATAATTGTATCATTGGTGTACAAGTATGTGTCGAGGGAGAAGAAGAACAAGGACATAACGTGCTTTGCTTGTCGAGAGTCTCTAGCCTGATCCTAAAAACAGAAACCAGAAGAAGAGAAGAAGAGTTACATAAACTAGACCATACAGATCAGATATACATAGATCTGGCTGACTTCTCTTCTCTCCGGATAATCATCCTGGGAGAGCCCAGGAATGAGACAAAACACCACAGTACGAAAAACTGTACACCACAGTAAAAAAAAAAGAAAAAAAAAAAAAAAGGTAAAACGGCGTCCAAAACGCAGCATGTGGCGTCGAGAGAAAATGGCCAGACGCAACGCCGATAACGCGCACCAACTCCCAAACGCAGTGCTGCGTCGCAAACCTCCAGACGCAACAACACGTTTCCCAAACCACCGCGTTTTTCTGTTCTCCTGCGTCTGGGTTTGCACTAACACATGTCTCCTCGGCTGCTCCCTTGTCGAGCGATCAAAGCTCCCACAGCTACGCCTAGCAACGCAAGAACAAAAAGAAGCAACAGCTTAAGAGAGAAGTTCTCCAACTTTGTCCCCTCTTGGTCCTCCTGGATATAGAGCTTCTACTCTTGGTCTCTCTTCCTCTCTTCCTCTAATACGAGTCCCCAACCAACCCAACGCCTGACGCGTGAACCTCGGCTTGTTAAAAAGCAACTAGTTGAGGCTCAAAACTCAATTTAAAAAAATCTCGTGATACTATTCGCTACTCCATCTCCATATCTTTTTATATTCGCATTAATTCACCAACACACGCTTCCGGCTTAACTCTCAAAAAATCGGTGTCGCGTGTTCAACTAACTCTCAGAAATCCTATCTCTAATCTCTAATCTTACAAATTATCACTAACCTTTTTTTTTTCTGCTTTACTGATCACTACGGATTTCTCGGTGGGCTATGGCCCTTCTAACTTCCCCTGCCTCGGTCCCCCGGTTGCTTCAGAAGAGAAAAAAAAGAGAGAAAAAAGGCTGATTGTAAAGGCCATAGCGGGAACCAAGCAAGCCAAACAAAGCTAACTAGTGTTGTTGTAACTGCGTATAATTTATAATATAAAAAAACCTTACAAGATTGGATAGTAAGTACTATTACTTATATTACTTAGCCGACGTGAAGAAGCCCGAGTGTTTTTTATTTCTTCCTGATGTTGTTTGAGAGTGATTAAAGAAGATGGAACAATAGAAGATCAAAGGCATGGGAAGGAAACACGATATTAATATAATAAATAAATATAAGAAACAAAATCCTAGAAAGTGACGATACGTTGATTCTCTGGCTCACTCTCATATTTCATATTTCACATGCATTTTTTTTTTAACCTTTTCTTCCCGATCTTATTGCTGTTTTCGATTAATCGCTTTTTTTTTCTTTTTTTTTCTTTTTTTTTTTTCTCCTTCGCCTCGCTTGTTCCTGAATCTAGAATCCATCAATTTTGTCTCGTTGAATTTAATTTCTCGATTTGTTTTTTTTCTGTTTCTTAGTCTTTTAGACGTGCCGCGGCTAAATCTGGCTTGTCCTTCTGAATGACCTTCTAAAATCCGCCATCTTTCTAGTGAGTCTTCCTTCTGTATACCTTCTGATAACCCCCCCACTCCCCTTGTATTTCCCTATACAACTCTGTGTGTAATAATGTATAGAGACCCCCAAAGTCGCAATATTACCTGCACCGGAACCTGCATTTTTCGCTGCATTGCATACATATCGCTATCGCATTTGATGATTGATATTGATTGCATGGTCTGATTCCATTCTACTTCCATTCCAATTCCACCCATAAGCTCTCTTATACGCCTCTCTCTTCTTCGTCTTGAATCTCGACTCACGATAATTCCGCGTCATTTTCTCTAGCTCTAGCTCTAGCTCTCGCTTCGTTCGTTCTTCTTCGTTTGTTTTGCCTCGCTAGTCGACGAACAATATCATATTCTCCTTCTACTCTCTTGAGCTCTTCAATCCCTCATCTCACCTTCTTCAGTCACGTCTTCTGAAACGACCCTCAATCTAGCTACCTCGCCACGCTTTTATCCCGTCCATCTCTATATCTCTCTCTTTGCGTCGCTCTCTCTCGCTAATCTCCTGGCTGAGATTCTGTTGCTGATATCACGCCTACATACATACGTCACGTCACGCCCGGAAGTGATTGAATAAAAAAAAAAAGACTTGATACCCTTGATCGAGAAGCACTTACACACACGTTACCAGCCTGTCTGTCGATCCCATTCGATTTGCCCTTCGCGAGCCGATAGCCGCCCTATCTTGTCACCGCCAACCGACCAACCAGAGTCAAAGTCAATTCTCAACTCTCAACTCTGCCCCTACCCATCCATCTATATCCTATCCTCCACCAACCGAACCGATCTCGTAATCCTGCAAATACCGTCAAGATGGCTATCGTCGATACTGTCGCCCACCACCCCTCGGCAAACCATTACCTCAAGTTCGTGGCCACCAACATGGGCCGCGACAAGACCATGCGTTGCCTACAGTACTTTGGCCGTTTCTACGCCTGGTATCTCCTCCGAACCAACGGATCCAAAGCCCAGATCAAGCCCTGGGAGTCCATGAAGGACCAATTCAGTCTAGTCCGTAAAGTCATGCGTACCGGCAAGTCTATCGAGCATTTCCGCAACGCCTTCGTCGTCCTCAACAACAAAGCCCAGGATCCCGTACTGCGCTATCTTACCATGCTACGCTCCCTGGCTTTCGCCATCTATCTCACTTTCGATTCGGCTACCGTCCTCGATGCTATGGGCATCCGCAAGCTGTCTGCTGCCAAGGTGTGCAACCGCGAAGCTAATCGCTTCTGGGGTATCGCACTGCTGGTTAGCGCCTTGGGATCGTCCTACCGCCTGTTCTTGCTGAACGAGCGCGCTGCTACCGTCGACAAGAAGGAGGCCGATGGTCTCATTGAGTACAAGAACATTACTCGGTAAGTAACCCTATATCACTATATCACTATATCACACTATATCACAGTTCTCGCTAACATTTTTCCCCTTCTTCTCTCAGTGAACGCATCGAAGCTCGTACTCAAATCTTCTGCGATCTGTGCGATGTCACCGCGCCTGCTGCCGCTCTCGGCTGGGCCAAGTTCGATGACGGCCTCATCGGCCTCACTGGTATTCTTAGCAGCATAGTCAACGTGTCGTCCCAGTGGACTAAGCTGGCAGACTAGGATCAGATACGGCCTTCATCTTCTTCTACTGACCCTACGAAAACTACAAAAACATCGGTACAACAACAACAATCATCTTCTTCTTCAGCATCGGTTCTGTGTCCTCATTCTTATTCGCCTTCGTTCTCATTGCACCAAACCCAAACCCTAACACAACACCAACAGCAGCAGCAACCTCGATCACAGCCACTGTCTCCTCCCCCGTCATCAAATGGTTCTTGACTTACCTCTTTTTTTTTCTTTTTCTTTCTGTTTCTTCATATTGCCATACTACTTACTGATACCTTGCTTCCTTCTTCTTATGCTACATATGTACTTGTTTTTTTTATTTAAAATTTCTCATTACCCTTTGTTGAACTATCTATCCTTTGCCTCTTTTATCCCTCGATCGTATCTTTTGCGCAACTTGTAACAGACTTACAATTACTTCTCTCACATACAACTATACGCTTATTCTTTTGTTTTGTTGCACATGTCATATTTTGTGTCATCACTTGTCGTGAAGCTCACTCTCACTTAGCTTTCTGCTCATCTTTCTCTCACTTTCTTACGTTCTATCACCGGCTACAATTACAATCTATCCCATGTCCTCTCCTTCTTGCTTACATCTATATGCTTAGCCCTTGTCCTTTTTACCTTGACTACATTCCGTCCCAGTGAGTCTGCCTGTGTTCTGTTCTGTTGTGTATTCATGCTTTGATTTCTGTACAAATATAAAATTTGTCGACACCTTGCTTTTTGTCTTTTTTTCCAGGGAAAGTTTTTCTACATGTTGGCTGTTATATACACACATTAATGTATATCTATATATATATATATATATTTTGTCTTAAATGTAAACAATAAACTAAAGTCTTGCTTAATAACCTTCATGGTTTTATGTAAACATGTTATAACTTGTCAAAATGGCTTGAAAAGTATTTCTCCATCTTTATATGAAAACTGAAAGTTTAGTTTCACTGTGCTGTCGATAGTACTTCTGTTATCATAGCTATTCCAACTACCAATAACGGCGGTCATATTCCCGATGAGCATAGCCTTCACGAGGCGGGTATCCGGCATCGCGTGGAGGGTAGTCCCGCGGCCGATCGTACATAGGAGGGCGACCGTACAGGTCGGGGGGAGGAGGAGGAGGAGCGTAATCACGACGATATGGATCATCATATGGCCTGCGTGCATAGTCTTCCATCGGCGGTGGGCCACGGCGCATGGGTGAACGATAGCCACCTCGCCGATCGTCGTAGTAGTCTCTACGATGTAGGCTGCGGTCGCGATATGAGTCTCTGTAGTTGTCTCTACGTGGGCTGTACCCGCGCGGAGGTATAGGACCACGTCTGTTGAAGTCGTTGGGCGGGCCGTGGTGGGTGAAGTGATTCGGACCGGGTCCTGGACCGCCTGGGCCGCCTGGACCGCTGGGGCCTCCTGGGCCATTGAGGCCGGGGCCAAGACCATATCGTCCACTGTGACGTCCTCGAGCCATGGGCGATTTTGAGCGGCCACGTGAGTCTCGACCTATTGGGCGAGGAACATCTGGCTGAGGCTAAAGTAGGGAGAGCGACTGTGTAAGTGAAGTGGACAACTACCTATATGTGACCAACCGCCTCGGGGCCGGCGTGATTAGACTTACATCAGCTACACATGTTACAAGCTGTTTGCGAAACTCTTTTCCATTGAGTTTTTCGACGGCAGTGCGAAGATCGGCTTCACAGTCAAACTCGACAAATCTATGGTGAAGAGCGCATAAATTAGTACACAGGTAGTACCGGAGAGGTGGAAGACGCTTCAACTATACGTACCCTTGACCAACGGGGTCACGGGATATTTCCGAGTAGATGACGTCAAGGCCAGAATGGCGCGCAAAATCTTTGAGATCCTACAAGAAAGAAGGGCACGGTAAGTTATGTGTTATCTTGAGAAAGGCATATTTCAAAAAGACGTCATAGTTAGCGAGTAGAAGTGAGTAAGCAATGAGACAAGAAAGGGCAAAAAGGACAAGCTGGCGCTCTCCATTTGTGTCGCCTCCACGATTTGAGTGAATAGATAAACAAGGCAAGATCCAGATCCAGGGAAACAAGAGAGGGAGAACGAAGAGCAACAGCAAAGGCGCCAGAAAGAAGAGAAAACCACAGAAACTAAAATGTTGGAGCAAAAACATGGACGGAGTTGTCGAAGAGATCCGAAGAATGAATCCGAGCGACATGTCATCAAGCTGCTGAAAGCAAGTTGGAACTGAAGGGAAGTAATCGATGCGTTGTCGATCAAGGATTAGCGACCAATCCGATAGCTTGCCTGCCTGCTTGTCTGCATTGCATGATCCGTGTCTTTCTTTTCTGCTTATTTTGCTGCTATTGCGATGTATGGTGTCCGGGAAGATCCTGGGATGGTGAAGACAGAGAAAAGCCAACCAAGCAAGAAAGAGACCAACAAGAAAAATAACAGACTTTCGACAGCCCCTCTGCTTCTGTAGTCCCTTCTTTGCCTGGCTTCTTCAACTATTTGGAAATGAAAACATGGGACAACCGACCTGCCAGCTGGTGTCTCCGGGAAGTCCGCTGATCTGCATACGATGGGGGGTCCGACGAGGGCGAGGAATGGCGCGGTCGCTGTGGGTAAAGCCGTTGTTGGGTTCTCGGTGGCGGGTGCCGCGGGCAAACTGGACGGTGAGGCGCTCGCCCATGAAATCGGTGCCGTCTTGGCGAAGTTAGAACTGGGAGCATCGGTTTCTTGATATGTGTGTTGTGGGCTGTTCTATCATTTCTATCATGAATTTATTCTGTCTTTTATTCTTCCTTTTATTCTTTTTTTTTTTTTGATGCCAAGATTTGGGTGGTGACTGGTTGGGGTGTCGTGGCTGTGGTATGATTATGATATAATCATCGGTAGTGATAGTAACGATACTAGGCTGGCTGGTCCTTGGATATGCGTAGTAAAAGGAAGACGAAAGAAGAACCGGAGGGGGATAAGACTGTTATGATGGATGTTGGGACTTACGGAAAGCTGGATGACATGTTAGCAATCAATACATGGAACACGGCATGTGCTTCTCATTTCATTTTTTTATTCGTTTGACTTACCGGGAACGACGTCGCGGGCATCCATCGGATCCTTATATTCGATGAAACCAAAGCCGCTCATCATCTTAATTTCGGTGATCTCGCCGGCCATGCGCGCAAAATGTGACTGGACATCTTCCTTGGTGGCTGTTACGATAATTATTGATTAGTTAGTTGAAATTTCAAAGCGGCGTCAATGAGGTCATCGTCAGACTTTAGACGATAGGCAACTTGTGGGGTAAATAATAAAAACAAAGTGAAAACAAATGCTTGGAGAAGGGCTATGTGTAGCTCATTTCGTTTCAAAAAAAAAAAAAGAGAACTGACCGCTTCGTGGGAGATTTCCTAGGTATAACCTCGTTGATGAAACCTCCATCGTTGTGGAATGCTTAGAGCGCAAAAGCTTAAATATAATAAAAATAACTTGACCTTTGATTTCGATATGATGAGAAAAAAAAAGATGAAGATGGAAGAAAAGTTGGACAAGAGGAAAAAAAATTATGTCAGAAAGGAAAAGAAAAGAAAAGAAAAAGATAAACAAGGCAGAAGATGCGGGTAGTTGCCGACCGCCTGCGCAAAGAGGGCAAGAAGCATGTGTATTTGCCTTTTTTGTTGGTCATTCTCATTCTCATTTGTCTTTTTCTTTTTCTTTTTCTCGTTTTTTTCCCTCTTCGCTTCATCGAGAGTTGCAACGGCGCTTAGAATTGCAGTGGTTGGGTTTGATTGGATTCGCTACTACGTATTGTCTCGTCAACTTGCATGTTTCGCTGCATTAGCTCTATTAAGTACAATTGAAGTTGCAGCTGCACCATAAAGAAAAAGAAAAGAATTGTTTATTCATCTGTGAGGCAGCTTGATATCAATTTTGATATTGACTACTTAACAAGTTAGTTATGCCTATAAGAATCTGTATTTACAGACAGCTACTAATTGTTACATACTGTATTTGCCTTGTTTAATATCAAGCCGTGCTGTCCCGTCTTCCAATGGCTTCTGCCGTTTTTTTTTGAACCAAAATAGCGCATGAATCTGGATCTAACGTCCACTATATCATTTACAGGTACAAGATTAGGCACAACGATGTCCATTGTTTCTAGGGTTTCTTCACGCCTTAGGGTTCCATATATATGTGACTATGTATATATATTCATATATATCTTATCTAGAGTTTCCAGTATAACTATCATGATTAAGAATATATTATATTTAGCAAATACACATTATTAGTACTAGTATCATAGTGCTCCTTTTGTCCTTTTATTTGACAACATTCGTCAAGAAGTCGATTTCCTACTGTCAATATCTAATAGTACTTTAACAATCTCATCTAGCAATGTAAATGCTAGATGCGTGCTAGAAACAACACTCGCGTTAGTCGTAGTTTTGCATAGACATAATAGATGCGGTAGGACTTACTTGAGTCTCGGGTTATTCAAAGTAGCAAAAATCCGTCGACTAGCCGTCTGGGCATTAACACGACCAACTACACTTCCGACAAGATCGGGTAATAGAGTTGCTAACAAAAGACTTGCTTCCGTACGAGTCTTCTTTTTCTCTTGTGCCATTCTTGGCTGCTTATTACGGTTCATCTGCCCATCAGGCCACATAGCCTCCGTAAGGGCCGAAATGTAGCGCACAATCGTGTCTTCGTGGACGAGATTCCGGCTATTCTCACGCACTTTACGCTCGATAGTGCCACCGAGTAGTTGCTGAAGAATGACGACGACAGCACGACCTCGCAGCCAGTTATTGCCCCGGTTGAGCTCGAAAACTTCTAGGAAGATGTCACAGATGGGCTTGATGAAGGGCTCGACGTCCTTGTTCTCGAAGGCGTTAAGTTCGGCCTCGGCTTCGGCTACTGCCATGCCGTCTACGCCAACAGCAAGTGCGCTGGCATTAAGTTGGCTAGTGGCCGCTGTGATTAGGCTTTGTCCTGCCAGTGAAAGTTGATCTAGCACGGGGATGTTGCCTAGAATGTCCTCGACACCATCTGTAACCGAATCGTATAGCCGCGTCATCATGTCTTTTTTATCGCCGACCCGCTCGTCGTCTTGTTGTTCGCCGTCTGGAGCGATAGAATTCTGAGAAAGAAAGTTCCGTAGTTCCCGACTCCGACACACCTCGGGTAGAAGAAGTAGATCCCGTAGATACTTTTCAAGGGCTTGTTGTCTCTTGCGTAGGAAGTCACTCTGGAATTTCATCACTACTCGACGTCTTGGAAAGTCGAGCGTGCGAACTGACGGATATAGTGTGCGAAGCCGTTGGTGAAGCTCGTGGAACTCTGAATAGCGTCGGATGATTTCCCACGTGGCGGCTGGCATCTGCTCGCCGGCATCCCGGTGAACCTCGACAATGTACAAGACAAATTCACGGCCCTCGGCATCCTTGCGAGTCGTCGTTGACCGGATTCGGATGTTAGACCGGCCGTAGAGACTGTTATCACTTTCCTGTATGATATAGTGCTGTCGTTGGAGTTCCTTGCGCCGTAGTTCGCGTTGTAGACTGGCCTTTGACTTTTTGAGGATACGTAACTCAGCTGTGTTGTTGGTTAGTTCGGCTTTGCGTGTGAGTGAATCTATAATAGCGTTTTGGGCTACAAGCTTATCAACATCTTTAGTGAGGGCTGCAATAGCTTCGGCCAATCCAAGATCGCCCGGCGCTGCATCCATAGGCTCATCCTCGTCGTCTTCACCTTCGTTTTCCTCTGTTTCTTCATGGTTGTCGGATAAATTGTCTTCGTCACCAAACAAGTCATTGTCTTGGAACACGCCAATGCGAGAAGCTGGACTAACTAAGCCGAGAGACGATAGACTAGGCTTGTCTGACTCTTTGAAGTGCTTAGAAGCACTGGAAGACAGATCTATAGAGCTACGTAGTGAGTCGGTATCACCGTTGTCAAAGAGTCCTGACGATGACAAGTCGTCTCTGTCAAAGAGTGATGCTCGTAAGTCTTCGGCTGTCTGAAGTTTGTTGTCGTCATCCATGATATCGACTAACGCTTGCTCCATAGCCTTGACGATTTGCCGGTCAGGGATATGATGCCGTGGCTCTGCTTCCTGGTCGATACTGTGAATAGAGTCGATCATGGGGTCGTTTTCGCCGTCATCATCTTCAAAAAGCGGACCGCCTAGCTCTTCATCGAAAGATGACCGCGCTAAAGTGTTTAGTAGTTGATGGTCGACTGATGTGTTGCGACGATGAGGCGTCGGCTTTCCAGATCTCCCCAAGTTCAGAGATGGCGAGGGTCGGTGCTTAGAGGCTGTGCTTGTAGAGAAAGATGTGCCTGAGGGGGGGGTATCTAAACGAAGAGTCGAGTCGGACGAAGGGGGTGCCATCATAGCGGCCGAAGAGACCTCCTGGGATGCCAGACACTTGAAAAAGAGGTCTGATTTTTTGAAGCTTTCAAAGTAGCGCGACTGCATTAACTCCAAAACCGCAGTCTGAGCCGCCAGAATGGCTTTGCGTGCCCTAAAGTATTGTAGGGCAGTTGCCTGAGAACCAGCAGCTAGAAACTCCCGGACTGGGCCACGGTATTGGTGCGTAACTTTGAGCTCAGGCCGTGCTAAGTATGCCTGGTCCATCTGCTGTAGGTCCAGTCGGTCTGACTCTTTGTATTGTGTGAGATTGGCCGGAACCTGATCATCAACGCCGTCTTCCTCTAGTGGATTACGGAAGCCGTCGACGACAAGCCAGAACTGTACCAGAGGCATCTGACGTTGTCGGTCCATATACTCCATGAAGTACGACATCCCCAAGGCATCACGTAAGATCTCGGCAAGTGATGATGTCTCAAGTCGAGAAGGTGTTGGCAGTGTTAGTGTGGCTGTTGGTGTAGATGTAGCGCCCATCGCCGATGCCTGAACAGAGCCGCGGCGGTTATTGTTGGTAGAGGAGTTTCCAAAGGTCAACTGGTGCACCTTCTGGTCTAGGGCCCGCTTGCCGATCTCGAGACGGCGGATATAGACAGTGTCTGCCGAGTCTTGCTGACTATTTTTCTTGAGCTGGCTGGCAATCTCACTGCGGAATCTTCGAGCATCAGATAGGTTGTTGATACGGCGGATAGTTCTGATGAATTTCTCAAACTGCCGCTCAGTATCACTGGGTGACAGGCGGGGAATGATGGCCGCTCGCGCCGATGGGACCATGTTAGACGCGTGCTCATCTAGAGCAGCTCGAAGTCTGCGAACGGTCGAGCGGTCTTGTAGCATAGAACGGCCAATGTTCTCGAACAGTCGATTCCACGTGTCAGGCTCTGATACTAGGCCCATGACGGGCATCAAGACCGCACAGGCCACAAGCTCCTTCAGGAGGATAGAGACGGCACGGCTGGTGAGGAGCCTAGGCGGCAAAAGGCGAGGCAACATAGCGGCTACCGTAGAGCGCAAGTACTCCTGTTGTATCATCTTCGTGTCGGGGAAGGAAAGCGAAGCCGCTGGGTGTAGCTCGCCGTCACGGAACTTGGACGCAATAGCTAGATTTAACTCATCGGTCTCCGTCATCGACCGGTTGAGCTTCCGGCCACGCACGATGACCTCAGCCACGCGAAAGTCACGGATGTGGCTAGTTAGGATGGGCAGTAGATGCGAGATAACCATGTCCACCAGGTCCAACTCGGCCATACGGACGCGCAGGTTAGCCATGACTATCCGAAGCACCGAGTCGACCTCGTCCAGGAACATGGTATCCGGGCTAATCTTAGCGTACCAGCTATTGACAAAGTCGCGCACAATGTACTCCAGCAACGTATCCAGCGCCGCCGAGATGCCGGCCGAGTCTGCAACTAAAGGTGTCTTGGCATGAGTGTGGCGAGCCCTCAACGCCGCCACTTCGGCCGGCCACAGTTTCTTGCCCGCAAACGCTACCGCCGGTGGCCGTGGACACCGTGCTGAGAATCTATGGCGTGGACTTCGTGATGTCAACAAAACAAACACTGTGCCGCATAAGACAGTAAATAGAGCACCGGCGATAAAGGCATGGCCGATCCAGCGCAGTGCCGGCAACCAGTGGATCACGTGGCCCCAGGCTATGAAGGCAACGATGCACCCAATGGCAACATCACGGCCTTTGAGCCGCAGAGACAGAGGTGTCGATAGTGCCATAACCCCCTAGGCCTCTGCCGGTTTCTCTTCTTGCTCTCGCTCGGTTGACACAATTGATTGCTTGCCGTTAGACAGCAATATTCGACATCGGCAGCATGTCACCGGAGAGGCAGATAGGGTTAGATAAAAGGCCAGTTAGGCTGAGCCTTAGCGGTCGTCGTGAAACCCAAGGTTGTTCAGAACAACAGAGAGGCTAAATATCGGGTGTTCTAGAAAGGAAAGATAGAAAGCGCACGACTGCAGAATTAATTTATAGCAGGTGGCCGGTTTATGTGATATTCGAGTAGCTGCCACTATGTTATTCTCATTCACTTATTTTTATTATGTGCTGTCAAGGCCAAGATCACAAGCCCAATGTTACATTATCGACACTGTACATGCAGTTATTCGCACGTTGTTTAACACCTCTATGAAATTCATCTACACCAACCACACCGGAGCTGATACTGTCTGCGTTGTTTTTACAAATTCTCCTAGTGTTCTATTATTATATACAGTTTGAATAATGACGAAGGTCACAGACCGGTCCTCCTCATCATTACCACTCAGGGTCCGGAAGCCGTCTGTACAGCGCCACGTACTTGGGACCACTGTTCCGATCAACCTTTTTGCTCTCCTCCGTTGCCGTGCGCATAGTCTTTGCATACTCATCAGCCTCTTCTTCTTCCTTGGGTACTCTCTCAAAGGCCGGATGGGCCTCGAGATGCTCGACCATCCAGATATGTAGGTCCTCCACGTCCGTGATGGTGTAAATGATGCCGCCAGGGCGCAGCGCATAAGCATATTCTGAGTTGAGAGTTGCAGACACAATTCTAGCCTTGTGTTTCCGCGTCTTGAAGTGAGGATCGGGGAAGCAGATGAAAATTTTAGATAGCTGCGCACGCTCGAAGAAGTTGGGCAGGAACTTCATTGAGTTCGCCCTTATACAGCCAATGTTCTTGTATACAGGAGAGTCGACGTTTTGCTTACGAAGCGCCACGATTCTGTCTTGCACAAACTTGGCCACCTTAGTTCTGATTTCCATACCTATAGCAAAACATGTTAGTTACACTAATATAGCCAGTTCGTTCTTGTGCAATATAGCATACCAAGCATCAGTGTATCCGGCAATAGTGGCGCTAGAGACACAAGAAGACCACCAAATCCACAGCCAATGTCGACAACCTCAACCTTCTTCTGAATTGGAATCGGGAGGCCAGTATCTGTATCTATATCGCCAACTTTACTGTCCTTTGCCACAAAGTCGGGATAGTATTCTGACCAGTCCATGTGACGAGGCGAGATTGGGCTATAAGCAGCAACCTGTTAGTCAACGAGATATCAAAGTTTACATACTTATTTTGCTTACTACGTAAGATCATGGTCCGAGAACGGGTTGGCGTGCGCTCGTTGGCGATAGAAGCGCTTGCGCGGTAGATCTGCGGCACCCTCGCCTTCGCGGGCTTCTTCATACGCCTGTCGCTTTGATTGTTTCTTTGATTCTTGAGCTGTCATGTTTATGTATTTATTAAAGAAAAGGAAGGGCTCTCTGAAAAGTATTTATATCTATAGCCTAAGTCGCTCAGATAGAAAGAAATGCATGAACATCTAATATCCTTCTCTAAGTCACTTATGAAACTATGAACGTTCTCATATTAAGAAGAAAAAAATCCAGCGCCACTGATATTTCCTATCTCGGTAGTCCAGATCCACCTATTTTTGACGCTTAAATGTGGGTCGTCTCTTGTTTTGTGGCGTTGGTGGCTATCATCAACATGGATATACATATACATGCAGTTGCACATATAACTCTTAAGTTGTCACAAACAATATATTAGGTTACAAAAAAAAACTAATAATTTTATGATTGTTTCGGAATCTAGTCTCTAGGTAGTCCATGTGCTTCATATAATACTATATCCAGTAGGCTCTTACATTTAGATCTGAGCAACAATCTTGATCAGATCACCGGTGACACCCATGGCGGTGACCTCACCACCAGCACCGGCACCCTGGATGATGAGAGGGTTGGAGCCGTATCTCTCAGTGTAGAAGCTGATGATGTTGTCACTACCCTTGAGCGAAGCAATGGGGTGCGAGCGGTCAAACTTCTCAAGACCGACCTTAACACTGTTCGAGGCAACATCAATGCTACCTACGAAGCGGATCACCTTACCCTCAGCTTCAGCAGCGGCCTTGGTAGCCTCCATTTGGGCATCAAACTCGGGTAGCTTCTCCAAGAACTCATCACCAGAAGCACAGCTCTCCAACTCGGTGGGGATAAGGCTCTGGACGGGGAAAGCCGTAGGCGAGGCCACGGTCAGGCCAGCCAGACGAGCCAGAATGGTCAGCTTACGGGCAACATCCAGACCGTTCAGATCGTCTCTCGGGTCAGGCTCGGTGTAACCCAGAGCCTTGGCCTTCGTGACCTCGGCGGACCACTTGCCACCCTGGCCCGAAGTGGGAGCGAACGAGTTGAATAGGAATGACATGGTGCCGCTAAAGACACCCTCGATCTTGGTGACCTTGTCGCCAGTCTCGACTAGATCCTTCAGGGTAGAGATGACGGGCAGACCAGCACCGACGGATGACTCGTGGTAGACCTTGGCACCAGAGGTCTGGGCAGCGGTGAAGATATCCTTCCACAGCTCGTACGAGCCGGAGAAAGCCTTCTTGTTGGGCGTCACGATGCTGATACCCTTGCTCAGGAACAGCGGGTACTTGTCAGCAATATCCTGCGAACTGGTGTTATCGACCAGGACGACCTTGCTGGGAGCAGCAGCTAGGTAGTCGGCGAGCTGAGGCAGAACCTTGGGTGCCAGAGAGCTAGTGGCTAGAGACTCAGTGGCAGTAGAAATGTCGATGCCAGCGTAGTCAGTGCTGAACAGGGCCTTCTTGCTGGTGCAGATGTAGCACAGACTCAGCTTGGTCGAAGAGCTTCTAGTAGCCAGAGTAGAAAGTTGGCCTAGGAAGCACTTACCAACACCACCAGCACCTATATCATATAAATATTTAGCAGCTATTCTTCGCCATCATAGTGTTTATTATTGTACTTACCGATAACAGCAATGAGCACGTTCTTGACCATTTTGAATAATTCGAAAATTGTTTGAGTTGTTTGGGACTTTCCAGAGTTCTAACAGTTTCAAGATCTCTTCTTATTCCACTCTATAAGCAAATGCCCACTGTGACTCTATAATTCACGGCCTATTATATATGTATCCCATTGGATGTTTAATTTGGCGGGGTCTTTCGGCATGGAAGGTCCGCCCCACAAGAGTGTCCCTGTTTTAGGTAATTTTTTCTTTCGTTAAGAGTGCCGAGCTCGGCCTTCTTTTTGTATGAGAACGGCTCCTGACTATTCGGCGGCTCCTTTGCTACCGAGACTAGGGTTAGCATTATATCATTATAACCCTATATTTACATCATTTCTTTCTAATTTACAGCAGCTGTCTAGCTAGCTACCTTGAATGCAACGTCTAGTTTTTCTCCATTATACACAACATCATAACACCCAATCGCATCGCCAAAATGCCACCGCAAGACCCGAATCTCTACGGTCAACGACCCAAGAAGAAGCAGCGCACAGAAATGTCTTCTTCTACTGCCCTCGACTTCACCGCACAGTTGACTTCCGCGATGGCTGAATCGGCCGCTGCTTCCGAGTCCACACGCGCTCCTCGACGACATAAGGGAATTGATGGATTCCTCAAGAACCCAGCCAAGACAGAAAAGCAACAACAGGACATGAAACCCGACGAGAAGTCACGATTCAAGCTCAAAGAGATTCTGACCACCCACGAAGAAGCTAAACAGCTGGAACTGTCGCACAAACGACTTGAAGAGAAGGCAAAGATCTACAATGCGCTAAAGCGCGGCGAATATGTGTCAAATAGCAAGGCTGCAGCCATAGGCGAATCTTTGGTTGATTTTGATCGCAAATGGGCCGAGAAACAAGAATATAAAGAGACGGTGGGTGGCGCAGATGACTCTGATAGCGACGATTCGGATTCTTCGTTTGACGCTGAAGAGCCCGGCGATAACGAAATGGTCGAATACACAGATGAATTCGGCAGAACCCGCGAAATCACATGTGCTGAGAAACGCCGTCGAGATCGGGAAAATATGCGTAATATACGTAAAGATAGAAACAACGTCACTGACGACGATGAAGTTGAACAACCCGCCGAACCCAAGATCTATGGCGACTTCATCCAGACTATGGCGTTTGTCCCCGACGATCCCGAAGCGATGGCAAGACTTGCCCAAAAGCGAGATCGCACTCCAACTCCTCCCCCGGATACACACTACAACGCTGACTGGGAGATCCGCGACAAAGGCGTCGGCTTCTACAAGTTCTCACATGATGCGGCTACGCGGAAGCAAGAAATGGAGAATCTGCGTACAGAACGCAAGGAAACAGAAGATAAGCGCAAGGAAATAGAACAGAAGAAGGAGGCCTATAAACAGGCTATGACTGAACGGAGAAAGGAAATTAATGCTAGGAGGGCACGGAAGATGGCAGACTCGTTCCTAAGTAACTTTGATGGAAAATGAGGCCGAGAAATAGCTTACGACGTTATGAATATATGATACCCCTTCCCCTACCCCATATCTTGTCTCTCCCTCCATTATACATGGCCTTGGTATACGTCTGAATTGTATAAACAAAAAAAGGAAAGCGGCTAACCTCTCAAACTGCAAAAGATAATGAAAAAGAAAGCGTGCTTCGATGAAGCTCTGAATCTATTGGAGACACGGGGAATCGAACCCCGGACCTGATCCAAGCTAGAGAAACTTCAGTTAAGCTTCAATGATGCTAAGGATCCGTCATACCACTAGACCATGTAGTTGTATTTGAATATGGTAGGGGTTTGTTATCGGACATTATGTTCGGGCCCGGAGCGGAGGACTGACTGGGAGTTGTTCTGAAAATGACAACAGCCACCCGGCTTTAGTTTCGATACGCCAAACGGCAAAGGAATTCTTATTGAAAATGCTCTATTCGGCTAAACGGCCAAGCTCTTTCCTGTCTTCCAGAGACAACCGATGAACTCTGGGTCAGATATCTGCTCAAGATACCTATCTCTACCGGAAGTGCAAACTATCTCGACGACTAAGATAGACGAGCAAGATACCACTAGAACTCTCCCATTCAAAGATTATGTCAGAGATTATTGGTGTAGCCACGTGGGGCATCCCTAGTACAGCAGAAGCAAGTGGTACCTATTCGAAGCTTTTGATTGAGAAGATTGACGATATCAACTATGAGACTTCCAATGGTTGGAATGCCCTTATATATTCTAGCTTTATAGGCCATTTGGATGGTACAAAGCTTTTGGTTGAAAAGGGGGCTGACGTCAATCACGAGGGCTCTAATAGCTAGACTGCTCTTGGATGCTGTTGCTATAGAGGTCATCTCGATATTGGTAGCTTTTGGTAGAGAACGGGGCTAGTATCGATCATTAGACATACGACTAGAATGCTTTCTAAGAAGCGTTGTTGAAATGTCTGTAGTTTTGTTGGGCTGTATATAGTTTTGTATTAGTAGATTAGCAAAGAGCGTCAAATAAATATCTAAATGGTTTCATTGACAACATATGTAAAATTTTAAAAAAAAACACGAATATATACATATACATAATATACATATCTGTACGTGATACAACACATAAATAAGTTGAAGGGAATTTTTTTTATATTAAAAACCAGAAAGTTCTGGTACATACGTGATCAAACAATACAGCATCAGTTTCAAAACAAGACTAAATACTGGTTAGACGGTATGTTAGATTCATTTTAAAAAAAAAAAAATAGTAGACAGATTATACTTCATTCCCGTAAAATCGCCCTTCAAAAAAAAGCCTGATGACATATGTGCCATGATAGAAGATAATGCCAACCCCAAAGAAATTTCCCCCTTTTCCCTATTCAGTAAATAAAGGTTTCCAAATCAATAAATTAACAATAGAAAAAAAAGAACAAGAGAAAAAAAAAAGATAGAGCCAAAGCCAATGCTAGTAAGAATGAGAAACGATAAGGTAGGAAAAGAATATGGTACGATGAATATGCATATGTTTGATAGCAGTAGGACTGGTTTGTAGAGTGTTATATAAAGGAACGAGTGGACGGATAGTGTCAAGAGGCCCAGCTCATGCATTTCCAGAGAAGATAAAAAGGAAAAGATGAAGAAGAAGGTAGAAAAAAGATAACAAAAACTAGTGATAGTGCCAATAATGGTAGTAGTAATAACAATAGAAAGGTAATAGTAACAAGTAGGTAAAATAACAGCAGCAGAAGACTGGTAACTCCTGGATTGGCTGAGTAAAGAGAGCCAAGAGTGAAGTGGGATGGGATATGTATGGCTCATAGTAGATAAAAGTTCATAATGAGGAAAAAAAGGGCAAGGAAAAGAATAAGTAAAAAACCAAAGTAAAATGGCGTAAGATAGGGAGACATCATGACAAAATCCACATGCAAGCACATGTATTCTCATCACCGCCTCTACGGTAAAGATCGCTACTAAAGTCATCGTAGAAGTAGTCACGACGCATACGACGGTGGTTATCGGCATCTGGCTTCTCTTCTAGAGTGACCTGGATAGCCTTGTTGTCGTCATCAACAACGGCAATAGCATCTTGGCCACCATTGATGATCTGGACTTTTCTGCATACAGCAGGGCTCGCACCCTCCATACGCTGCTCCGACAAGCGGATGACTTTGGGGTATGGTGAGCCTAGAGAGCTACTGCCGGTCGAAGTTGCGGTGGCACTAGAGGCATCCGCTGTGGTATCGCTGGTGGGCGATGGAAGAGAAACGGTATAAGATGGAGATACACCGGTAGAGATACTATTGTTCTGATCCGGGTAGATCAAGAAGTCAAGAATGGTGTTAGGCCAGGTGCAAATCCAAGCCATATCACCCTCCTCCAAGGACGGGACGCCTTTGCGATTGAAACCGCTCATCTTGCTATGGTCTTTGGACTTCGTGAGGGGGGTCTCAGCAGCGGCAGGAGTGACAGTGGTGGTCAGAGTAATCGTATCCTGAGTCACAGAGTCATCGGTAGTAGAGGTAGCGGTAGTGCTGTCGTCGCGCTTCTTTCTGAATAGCTTAGAGGAAGAGCCAGAGTATGATGGGAAGCGATCCTCGGAGATAATTACGGTCTTATCATATGTGATATTGAACCACCAAGCGGAACCCCAGCTGGATTCAGTAGTGTCATTGACAACAGACATTAATAGAGTAGGAGGTGTAGTTAGGGGCTGATTTCCCCAGATGAATTTGCTGGAGCTCGAGTTTGAGTTGGTGTTCAATGATAGCGAGACAGTGTAATCCTGGGTATCAGAAGTACCGTCTTGTTGAATATTCATGCTATAAGAGACGGGCATACTGCAGCTCCAGGCCTGTGAGTAAGTAGTGTCGTTGAGGCAAGCAGCGGGTGCGGCATTAGCCATGATAGGCGGGATGATGTATTTGCCGGTGACCATAGGAGCAAGCTTGCTAGGAACTGAAGTCAGGGGAATAATTTGTGCCCTAGACAAACCACCGCCAAGGCCATTCCTATGAACTACATGTTAGAATATTGGTTTGAAAGTGAGTGAGGAGGGATTTACATACATTGGACGAGGAGGTTGGTGTTTCTTCTGCCTTGATACAACGGTACCGATAACAGCACCGAGAACAATGCCCATGACCATAAGCGCAACGCCCATAAGCATCAAGGCCCAAACTGGGACAACGCCTCCGATTTTCCGGCGAGCGGCGATTTGCCAAGGCTTCTTTCCAGCATTCTTTTCTGAGACTGTCAGAGCTGCGGTGTTGATCTCATGGTCACTGTGCCCCGACGCGAAACTATGGCGAGGGGGCAGTAGACCGTGGACTATCTAGATCAGCCGATGAAGCGAACTCGGGGTCGCGGGTAGCCAGGCCGATGCCACCGGCGCCCGAGATTGGCGGGAGGGTGGTGTTGGTCGACTGCGT
Organism: Davidsoniella australis; assembly: GCA_009806335.1. NCBI lineage: Eukaryota > Fungi > Ascomycota > Sordariomycetes > Microascales > Ceratocystidaceae > Davidsoniella > Davidsoniella australis. The sequence continues at coordinate 4,654 of RHLR01000310.1, read as the reverse complement.
TCTCGAGTTCCGCCCAGAAAGAACTGACGCGCCGGTAGTAGACTGCGCTGTTTGCCGGCGAGATTGTGACGACATTGTACGCGAAATGACATGATTGTGCTCTGTTGGTACAGCAGAAGCCGGACTGCTTACCGTTGATTCGCTGACTGTGGCCCCTGCAACGGCAGCAGCGGATACAGCAGCGGATACGGCAGTGGCGGCAGCGGGAGTATTGGAGACAGGAGTTGAGGTAGCATTCGAGGCAGCATTCGCCGATGCGTTAGAAGGTCTAGCGCTGTGACCTTGGGCCGGATATTGTGAATACGGAGGCAGTTCCTCCAGATGGCCGAAAGGGCCTACCAACCCAGATTCTTCGCCGTCTGGGCCGATACGACGCTGGTAGCCACCGCCGAATCCAACGGGCATAGGCATGGCCATTGGCATAACCGTTGGCATAGTCATGTTATTTTGCTGTGGCATGGCAGAGGCCATCATGTCGACATTCTGAGGGAACATTCCGTAGGGATGTGATGGTCCCTGCGGCATGGCCATTGGCATAGCCATTTGCTGCTGAGGCATAGCCTGAGGCATTGGTGGTATAGCAGAGTCCGAGATGCCTTGTTGGTACATTGCATATGGATGTGACGGGCCAGATGACGGCATAGCAGAGGTCTCGGAGGCCAGGGCGAAAGAGTTGGAGCCCATCGGATATTGGCTAGAACCATCATTGCCGGAGGCTAGGTAGTCGGTCTTCGGCTGGTTCTGAAGCGAGTTTTGGGGTCCTTTGGCAATGCTGGACCGCGTATTACTAGGGCCGGCGGGACTAGAGCCAGAGGGTTGCATTGTGAGAGGCATTGGCATGGCGGAGGTCGCTATCTGAGACGGGCCGGATGATTTGGCGGTGCTATTGCGAGTGCTGAGACTAGAGCGCGACGGTGATGACGATGATTGTTGACGCGGGGCCGATGGTCTCATTGGACCATCGGAAATGAGTGCGTCGAAGGCAGCGGCTTCGGCCACGCCCATGGGGGCTTCGAGCTGGAGATTGTTGCCTACAGAGGCAACAGATATGTGGGCGGATTGGCGTTGCGAGGCCCGGCGCTCGAAGCCGGACTCGGAGTGTTTGGTATTTGTCGGGTCCATGGTAATATGTGTTGGCGTGCAAATAGGCACGCAAGTCGGAAGTTACGGGCTGTCGTAATACGAAAAGTAGCACAAGCGGGTGAAGAGCCAGTTAGCGACAAGCGGTCTTCATCAGCAGCAGCAGCAGCAGCAGACCCAGCGGGCCTATTCAGGCTGGATGCAGTGTGATCTGTGGATAATCGGACGTCTCGAGTAACTGGTATTGAAGAAATGCAGAGATGATCGGTAAGACTGCGCGTGATATAGATGGATGAAGCCGCAATAGTTGATGGGGCTGATAAAATGGCTAGTCTGGACTGGATGCTATCGTCTGCAAAGTAATTATGGTGTTCGGATTCGGGTAATGTATAAAAAATGGAGAAAGAAAGTAATAAATGAAAAAATAATAATCTACAGAGTCGAAAAAATGAAGCGATTTAGTTAGTGGAATAATAGCGCTGAGGCCGGATACGAAGAGAAGAAAATGACGAAAAATAAAGCAACAATGAAGCAAAATTGAAGAAAAAAAGAAGAGAAAGAAATCGTGAGAACAGAAAGTCCGAATAGATAGAAAAGAAATGGGGGAAGAGTAGTTACTAGTTTGGAACTCTTTCTAAAAAACCACAAAACATGAAACCGTCAGAGAGCAGCGAGCAGAGAGTAGTTGCTTTGCGATCGCCAGTAAAAAAAAAAATTAAAAAAAAAAAAACCAAAGACTACAACTACAAAATCCAGAGCAACTTTACCTATGACAGATCAGGACAAGAGAAATTGTGGATAATGCTGATCGTGCTCGGCATCTTTTTTAGTTCTGTTACCTACAAATGCTACTACAAATAATATTATAATATTGTAGATGTACCTTTATTAAAGAACTGCTACTATTCCACCGTGTGAAACCTACAGTAGAAAGCGGCAAGTACCTCCACGAGCAGAGAGAGAAAGCAGCCATTGTGGGTGCAGCAAGTACACAGTGCTATCTACACGGTTCCATAACAGGTCTCTAGGTTGGGAAGGAGCGCCGGACCTTTGATTGGGGCCAGGGACCCCGTTTTCATTTTTGCATTTTGCAGCACTTTTACGGGTTTTTTTACAGGGTTTGTCTTCTTGTTCCAGGGCTCTGAGTGCTCTGAGTGCTCTAAGTGGCTACTAGGGTCGTATTATAGCACAGTGTGCATTTATACTCCGACAGGCCAAGCACTAGCTTTACGAGATTAGCCTGCAAGCATTTTGTAAGCATTTTGACAACTTGATACAGTGCCAGCTGCACTGTATCTCACACAGCCGCCGCCAGTATCAGTATTTATACAAAATAAGCTAACTTTACGAGTTAACCACAACCATACTAGCGACTCCGCTACGCTAAAACTTTATCTACAGACTAACCTAACTAGAGTCTTGTCTTTAATAGTACTATGAAAGTGTACTGCGATAAGAATCATTTCTTTGGTACGGACACACGGTAGATAGACAATGGCTCGCTCAAGATTAATTGCTTTGAAGCTTCTCTCGGAGTTTTCTCTATCCTACCGGCTGGCAAAATCCCAAACCTTTTCCAGATTCTCAACCCTGTTTCTGTTTGAGACTAGAACAAAAGCTTGCGGCAGGTAGGTTCATCAAAGCAGGGCAGTGCCTCTCTTAATACTAATATTCACACTGTGTCTTTTGTCTCCTCTCTCTCTCCCTCTCTCTCTGTTTCCGTCTTTCTATCTCTATATTCTGTTCCCACGTTTGTTCTTATTGCTATTATCTGTTATGGTCATGATTATTTTCCGTACTATCGATCTTATTTCCCAACCTTGACTATTTCTAAATACGACCTTTATAGCTGTTATATCGATGTGTATCTTACCAATTACGCCTCACATTCACATACTCCTCTTCAAGTATTTCTTACAAGGTCATCTGCCCCCAATCCCCGATTATATGGACTGTCGGAGCTGTCTGCAAACGCTGGTCTGCCTCACGGGCCAGGTAAGAAGAACACTGAGTAGCAAAAGTAGCATAAGGGAAACAAGAGACAGGCAAACAGGGCGTCTGAGGGTCATTGTGTTTGCCACACTAACTAAGACGTCATTAATATATTTTAAATACTTAAGTATGTGTGTACATGTGTAGTTGTAACTAGTTAAAGTATACAATTAATATATGTATGTATGTACATCTAGGCATATACGCAAATATTTAGACAAATATATATTCAGGCAAACCTTATCACTGTACTCGATTCTGTACATGCCACAAACCAATGTATTCTTCTCTCGAGACAGTCAGTGCTTCTCATGATCGGCCTCGTCAACATCAAGTTTGCTTGTCGTGTATCCATGTTCCACTGTAGATTGATTCTGGGCAACACAAGCCGGGTTTTTATCTCACTATTACACAGGATGATCATTCGTTTATGGTTATCGTTTATAGGCCTATCGTGTAAACTGTTTTCAGTCCCGAAATGCCATGCAGTCGAGATCAGACATACAAGAGTCTATCCTTTATTTCTCGTTTACCTCTTATTATCGAGTACGACCGGGAGAAGACCGAAATCTCAACTTACCTCTCAATTTAGTACAGGGAAACTTTGTTGCCATTAAACTTTGAATCGAAGTTTGAACCCTTGCCAGCTGTCGCTATAGCATTGGTCCGTTGCTGGTCCGTACCATGCGTCAAGGGGAAAACAGAAACAGTAAAGGCCCCCCCCCCCCTATTTGGCTCTGTTTTGCTACCTGATCGTAGGCCGGGAAGCTTGGCGCCCGTCTCTTCTTGCTGGCTTTGGCAGCTCTCGGATATAGTGCTCCAGTATTAGCTTGTCGCCTATAGTTGCTTTAAAACCTTACTGACTAATGTAGCCAGAGGGAAATAGGGCACGGCTCGCCTGTGCTTTTAGTGTCTCTTCTTTATCTTTATGAAAAGCTACAGGCAGTCGTTCTACACCTCAAAGCTTAGGGAGACACACTCACAGTCGACCTGTCAGTTGAGATCTTTGGTCAATACCCATCTTCCGATATTCTCTACGAAGAGCCTAAACGAAGGAGAATGAATTACTATCTTTATTATTGCTCCCGTCATGGCGTTTTGTCCAACTTTTCAAGCAAAGAAGTACCCAAAAGCAGTAAACGGCGTTCTAGACCCTAGATAAGTGATCAATAATACATAGTAAGGGGATTTTAGGTTTATCGTGCACCGTCTATCGCATGAAGATGAAAAAGCCAAGATTATAGATAAAACATATTGTGTCCAATGGCCAGTAGTCAAAACGAGGAACTGAGCGGGGGACATACATATAGCTAGCTATAGTAGGTATAGTAGGTATAGTAGGTGGAATAAAGAAGAAAAAGAAGAAAAGAAGCCCCTGGAAAGGTGGTCTTTAGACAGGGAGGTTTCAAGTAGGAGATCGGTTTACACTAGCATGTCAAAGAAGCCGCAGGAGAAGATGATGATGATGAATTTAATTATAGTCTAGAGATTTATCTAAGAGCTCCTTTTCGACTCCGGGCGAGGCCGTGTTTTCTGGCACCAATTTTCTATGTTCCTAGTGTCCAGGATTGCTCAGATTAGT
>RHLR01000309.1:0-25036 GCA_009806335.1 Davidsoniella australis | reverse complement strand
CGGGCTTTTTTTTTTTTTTTTCTTTTTGCTGAGCTTCTTCTTTTCTTGTCCTCATCACAAATTACAGCGAAACGGCCGTCTTTTTTTTATTTTAAACTTTTACTTTATTAATTTCCTTTGAAAAAAAACCTTGTCGATCACCTCTTCAGATCTGAACTCTTGGTTTATTCCCTGATATAGCTTGTCGTCTTATTCTGAATTCCTAAAAAGACTCACTTAAGCTGCCAAAACAAAATCTCGTTTTTGTTTCTCGTCAACCAACAACGGTGTTGCGTCCTTTTTAGCCTGAAAGTTTGTTTACTTTCTGTAGCCCGGCCAAAGAACAACCGAGAAAAGACGCTCGCCATATCTTTTTTCCCACCTGGACGCCCTTCTCGCCTCTCGTCTTTTCTTCTCTTGTCTTCGTTGCGACAGCCTTCGATGTTTGAGGCCCAGCATTAGCTCTGATCGATCAAGCCATGAGAATTGGCTGTCTCCAGTTCTCGCCCACCCAGGGCGAGGTCGACCACAATCTTTCGCGTGCCGATGGGGTTCTCCTCAAGGCTGCCGACTCAGACAAGCTTGATCTGGTCGTGCTGCCCGAGCTTGCCTTCACCGGCTACAACTTCTCGTCTCGTGAAGCCATCCAGGCCTATCTGGAGCCCTCGCTTAGCGGCATCTCATCGCTATGGGCCCGCACTATCGCTCTGCGCCATGACGCCCACGTTGTCGTCGGGTATCCTGAAAAGGTTGATGCTAGTGGCGTCATGACTGCTGGCCCGGCGTTCTACAACTCGCTGATGATGACCAGTCGCAAAGGTGAATCGCTTATGAACTACCGAAAGACCCATCTGTACACCACGGACGAGAATTGGGCTATGGAAGGCGATGGCTTCTTCTCTAACTATGTCGAGGGACTTGGTCAGGTGGCTGCTGGAATCTGTATGGACTTGAAGTAAGTTGATATATCACATAGTCTGCTCCAGAACAAGGGCTTCCGATAACCGATGTCGAGACACGGATAGAGCACTAACCAGTCTCACAATAGCCCGTACCAGTTCAAGGCTTCATGGGATGATTTCGAGTTTGCATACCACGTGCTTGACTGTGACGCCGACGTTGCCATCATCTCTATGGCATGGGTCACCGGCGAAGATGCTCATTCATGGAGCCAAACACCACACGAGCCCGATATGGACTGTCTGTCATATTGGATTGCTCGTCTGGAGCCCCTCATCCGCGCCGAAACCGAGCATGAGATCCTCGTCATCTTGACGAATCGCACTGGCGTTGAAGGCGACATGGTCTTTGCCGGCACATCAACAGTCCTGGGCTTCCAAGGCGGTGAGGTGAAGCTCTATGGCATTCTTGGCCGTGGCGAGAAAGGACTACTTGTTGTTGATACTGATAAGCCCCCGATGGGCAAGCTCGTTTACCGGCCTGATGAGGTTAGCAAGCGAGTCGAAGATAACTCCAGTTGTGCTATCGACGACGAAGAAGACGAAGACTTTCCTGGTCTGATGCCAAACCCTACAGCAGCTCATCCCATGCTGTCTCCTACCGAAGACCGTGTTGTAACGCTGCCAAATGGTGCTCGCGGAGCCCTAACATCTCCTGTCTCCGATCTTGCTGCTACCTCCCCCGGCAATAACAACGGCGAGCCTAGTCCTGGTATGCTCTCGCAAGAGTCACCTGGGATTCTTAACAAGGACGCAAAGAAACTGAATGTTGTACCTGAACAGGACGAGTCTACTGAAGATGAAGATGTCACCACTGCAAACTACCCACGTACTGAGGCCGTAGCCACAGGTGCTTCTTCTACAAGTGCGGCTGCACGTCTTCGTGGTGGCTCATTCAGTGGAAAATCAACAACACCGCTAGCTCGCATCAGGGCAAATGCCAAGCATACGAGACACCAGAGTCTGGATACCATTATGAAGGAGAAGTCTAAGAACACAGTGTCAAATCTAGCACCAGCACCAGAGCTCAAGCAGAAAAAGAAGGCCAAGGCAATGCAGCCAATGCTTAAGCTACAAACAGACCCCGAAGTTCTATCTGCTATGGAGCACGAGCTATATGCTGACTCTATGAGTGCACATCCGTACACGCTGCCATCGAAGCAGCTTGGCCATGGCCATGATACACGTGTGTACCCGGCCACAGCCTCTGTGGAACCTGTCCGCTTTGACTGGAGGCCTATGGAGAACGCCATGGCTGATCCAGTTGAAGCTGTTACCGCAGCATCAAACTTCCGCGCACCAACTCAACAGCAGCAGCAGCAGCAGCAGCAGCAGCCAGTGTCTACAAAGCCTGCCGAGGTACACATCTCTGCGCCGCTTGAAACACGTTCCCGCAAACCAAAGCTCGCCATCAACACCGACACCGAGTCTCACGGCCTGAACAATTGGAAGAAGACTAGTACCACCTCTCCCATCAATTCACGCAATGTTCTCTCGGCAGTTGACCGACCTGCACCTCAATGGCCAGGCATCCCACCTGCCGCCCCAGCACCGTCACAAACGAAGTCTCAGAACCTCGCACCGCCTCAATCTGCCGTCTGCGATAACACGAGTGAGCGTGAGCGTTTCTGGGCTACAGCTGTCGTTCCACAAACAGCCAACACCGAAGCCTTCAACCTGGCATCTATCTCATACACGCTTGGCAAAGCCGCCAAAAGCAGCATCACCCCCGAAGCACCCGTTCCCGGAGATATATCCGATGCCGAGTCATGGTACCGTTCGCCCTCTGAAAGTGGCATGAGCAGCCGCTTCCCCACGTCCTCTCACCACTCCAATGTCAAGGCTAGCCCATTAGCACCATGGCCTAGTGCTTCTCCTGCTACTGCCTCGCGCTTCCGCGGTATCGACGAGACACTCGGCCGTACACCGGTTTCTCCTAAGCCTAAGCGTCACCGCGATGCTCGTGGTCTCTACTCGCCAGCAGCCGAAACTGCGCCGTCTGATGCCTTCCACCGCCCGAGAACTCAGCAACACCAACACAGTAGTAGTGGTAGAAGCAGCGGCAAGAAGAGAGTAGGATCACGCAGCCGGTCACGTACACGCAAACCCACCCATGTTGCCACTCCCATCGATCGACACCCCCCGGTAGTTGACTATGCAACTGCCATGGCACAAATCGATGCCGCATACCCACCAATTCCCTCGCCATCCCTGTATTCCTCTCAGGCTAGTTCTTCTCGCGTCGATGCCGCTAGCTCACACCGTGCAGGCACTGCTGCGTCAGGCGGAGACATGGCTTCCTTGCTGCACCAGGCTCGGACACCAGCCCGGCCATTCGAGACGCTTCGCAGTGCAGAAGCAAGAGCGTCTCCAGTACGCTGGGTCGATACCTGGATGCCCCCCCCAGGCAATTCTTCGTACAGTGCCGGCGTCACCCATACTGCGGCGGCTACAGCGCCATGGAACTTGCCATACGACCAACAAGTCCAACAAGTCCAACAACGACAACACTCCAACAACAACAGCTATCATTCCCAGCATCAAGCTAGACCAGGCTTGAACCTTCTCGTCCCCGCATTTAGCAACTCTACAGAAACATTGGCCACGCCTAGTATGCCGAACCCAAAGACTCCGGCTGATGCACTAGCTTCGCAATACGGCCATCACGGAACCCTTCCACCCGGCATTTCTTTTGCCGCAGAAGCACGCAAGAACGCCTATCGCGGCGGATCCGGTTCCAACAGCGGGTTTCGGGTCCACGGAGAAAGCTGCAGTTCCGGCCAGGAAATGTCTGCATCCGAAAGCGAAGGAGTATACCATCGTGATTACTATAACAACAGCAGTAAGGGCTATAACGCTAAGCATGTGCACAACTCTTTGCCTCCTCAGTATAGGGATAGCCATAGCCCGAGCCACCAACAGGTCGCGGTTGGAGCACCAGATACTAAGAAGAAGGATGGTCCCAGGACACCTAAAGCTATGATTCTGGAAAACGGTGTTGTGCGTGATGTTGAACCAGAAGCCCACGTTTCTGAACCACCAGTCATTTTTGGCGGTGAACATTCGTTTGCGTTCTAAATCTTTCGTTGTACAAACGGAACTAACTAACTCTTGACGTTGTTTCATAATTCTCCTTCCTTTCTTTTTCTTTGTTTTCTTTCCTTCTTTTAAATCATCTTTGTTGCTCTGTTCTTCTTATTCTTCGATTCGTCGACGAATATTTCTTGTCCTTGCTGAAATTGCCTTTGGCCGTTAACGAGTTCTTATTAAAGAAATGGAAAAGTATTAAATTTCTAGCGGGGGAATAAAAAAATAAATATCCGTTTCCTATTAATTCTCGGGGGCGAGGCTGCTTGAAGGACATTTATTTGATATGCTTTGTGATGCTATTTTTACCACATGCTTTTTCTTTTTCTTTTGTCTGCTCTGTTTTTAGTCATACTTCTAATATTCTCACTATATCTGGCCATATAAGGCTTTATCATCTCAAGATAATTAATGTCCTTTTTCACAAACATTACTAAATACGTCAAAACTAGTGACGCTGATAATATTAACCGATCTCTTATGTATCAAAAGAGTGAAATATGGCCTTTGGGTATAATGTTACAAACAAAGATTCTGAAAGAACCATGAAACCAGGAAAAACAACCAAAAATTATTACAAACAACCAACCACCCACTCTTACACTGATGATAGATGTCACATTTATTATCCATTACAAATCTACCCATCTTGATCTTATTCTCCCACCCGACGACGATCTTGATCCTCTGGAGAATATGTGCGAGGCACTACTGGATTATCACCAGAGCCCCGTCCAAAGCCGGGATGTTGCAACACTGGTGCCTGCACCGAAGGAACATATTGTTGTTCCTGTTCTTGTTGTTGCTGCTGCTGCTGCTGTTCTTGTTGTTGTTGTTGTTGATGGACCATTTGAAGCTCAAAAGCTTCTGCGCCCTTGTAGCTATTGCTATCGGCTATAATTTCATCTGGAGCGCCAAGGGCTAAGCCGATCTCGCGTTGTTGTGAAGAGTTTCCTTCGGTTGCTCCAGAGCCAAACTCAGCTCTGTACTGTGCGGCTATAGCGTCGTGTTGTGCTTGAATTCGCACCATTTGTTGATATTGTTCTTGTTCGATAGGCGAAAGCCTGTTATCCCATTCGCCACCATCTATGTTCTGTAAAGCTTGTTCGACGTTAGGGCTAACGGGCGAATTGTACTGGGAAGAATATGGAGAGAAGTATCTTCCACCAGACATGAAGCCAGCAGGAGGTGGAGAGTTGTCATCAATGCTGAGCCCATTGGGTGTTAATGGAGAATCATCCCAGGACCGGAGCGGCTTCTGACTGAGTGGCGTCTCATGAGTTTCACCCCCATAGCGGTGAAGACCAGTGGCCAGACTACCCGCCCAGCCGTAGTTTTCACCAGCACCCATATAGGGGGTGGATTGTGTTAGGCGCACGCTTCCATTGCCCCAACCATTCCCATTCTGAGACGCCGGAGAGCCAGCCCAGGCAACACTAGGCTTCTTCTCGAGGTTACGGAGTTGAGCACGGCGGCGACGGCGGCCAACACATATGACAATAGCACCAGCCACTGCAAGAACGACGACGAGGCCAGTGAAAGCAATGCCAACTTTGGCACTTAGTGAAATACCGTTGTGTACAAATGACTCAGCGGTATATGTAGATCGAGGATCAGGCGTTGTAGCATTCACAACCTGTGTAGAGAAGATTTCACCCTCAAATGAGATAACGGTGCCGTTGGCAGGAAGCTGTTCACATGCAGCATCGAGGATGGTGATATCTATACTTATGTTAATATACTTTAGATTCAACAATTTAGAGTGTCCAAGGGTGTATACAATTACTGAGTACATTGTAACTGGCTGTTTGAAGGCATGCCTGGCACTTCGAGACCTGATCAGACTTCCATAGTGAGCAGTAATCATAGCTCGAAACGTTGGTGGCTAGATTTTGGTAGTCCATGGCGTCTTGGAGAGGACCACACGCTGTGCTCGTGATACATGGAGACTCGAGTTGTTCGCCATCTGGCTCGCCAAACATGCAATACGTACCAGCATAGCGGATGTTGTCTAGAGATATGTGTTAGATAAAGAATGATGTATCGGCAGTTTGTGGGTTACTGACATAATGCTGCGCCGGTATCTGTAAGACGAGAGTTGTAGAAGGTGCTCTCGACTTGGCAATCGACACAAGACTTGAAAGTTGCTCCAGTCCCTAAGCTGAAGCTGCTTTGATCGCATTGTATTTCATCACTGGCGGTAGCACTCAATACATTGCCGCAGTTGACGGCACATGTAGAGTCGGTTGGTGAATAGAGAGCAGCTGCCGGAACGACACCTGCCGTTGTTATAATGAGCTTCAACTTCATTGCTTCGACTTTATTTGTTGATGTTTACGATGTTTTTCGAAGAAGTCGGAAGAGATTACTCAGACAGACCAAGGGGAAAATAAGAACTGATATTGGAAGCAGCCAGGTAAAGAAAATGCTTAAGGGTGCGAGGAGGAGGATAATATGTCCTTGTGGAAACGGCCCGTTATGTAGGCCGAGTGGCAAGACGGACACGAACCAAGGCCGCAAAGACACCAATACTGGATAGGTCGGTGAAAAAAGAGGTCGAATAACGAAGGAGGTGCGGCAACCTTAAGTAGAACCTCTTAGGTATAGGTTCCTCTTAGGTATAGAAAGTAATGCGGACGAAGAGCTGACCGTAAGCAAATGCGCCCCCACAAGATCCGCGACCCAACAAGAGACGACTGATTCGAGGCGCAGAGTATCACGAACCAAGGTCCAAGAGAGAAATATAAGAATAAGATGGAAACAAAAGGCCAAGCAAATGGAAGAAAAAAAACACAGCAAAAAAAAGGAAAAAGATCTGGACTCGATGAGTAAACTTGGTAGTCCCGGGAAGAAATGAGAGGGTGGGAACAAGATGGGACTTTTGGGGGCGGAGAACTGAGAGATATAAGAGATTCCTAGATTCCTATTGCAACGCCTGCAAAGCTAGACAACGCGCAGTAGACTAGGCCTATAAGATAGGTTAAACGAACAAAACAGCTATAGTAAGATTATTATAAGTATGCTGCTAATTAAAATGAATGGCCAGAAAACCTACAAAATTACGTAGAAGAACATGAAGTTCCAACTAAGTAAATACTGTACAGTGGCAGATTTAGGTGCTGCAAGACTGGGCGGAAAGAAACAAGCTCGTGTCGGCTGCATGTATGATGGCTGGAATTATGAATGCATACTGTGCTTTTCGCAGGTGGTTACATCCAAGAATGGGCGTGTTGGTCGAAGGTTACTTCTGACTCTCTATCTCTGCAGAGAGTCAGCCATGTTATGCTGGGCGGGAGGGTGTAGGCCGGTAGAAAAACTAGCAATGAGAGAGGATATAGCAGCATGCAAATGTCCCTTGTGTGCCATACTTGTGCTGCATTAAACGCCGTCATGTTGCAGGGTGTGCCTGCAGTTCCCACTCTTGAAAAAGCTCGTTTAAGCCATCCAACAGCAGCACTTGATGTCCGCCCCCTCCTCCATGTTATGTTCTAGGCTTTGTCTTTCGATAATGATTATTGGCGGTGGATGGGCAGCTCACTCTGTCTTCGACTATTTGTTAAAAGAGCCATATAAGTGCATTTCAAGCCATAATGTGATGGGGAGCGTCGTAGAGTTAGAACGCCGCTGGTCGTATGTGTTAGGCGGAGATAGCAGATGTCACCCATCCTCATGTCCGATCACATTACTCGGCGGCTGTAGCATAACATAATATTGCAAGAATGCGCTATAGTGCAGACTGCTACTTGCATTGCATGATGTGACAGGCGATGAGCAGGCATATGAAGCACGGAAAGCTCAAGAAACACAGATATAACAGGAATAAGAGCTTCTCCATAAATACAAATATGTAAGTGATAGTTTCGTATAGCACGACGAGCTGACACGGCACAGCGAGTCTTACTCTATAGTCTGTTCTTGGCACATGCTCTGTCGAGCCTACTGTTTAGGGCACTATCGAAGCTCATTGAAACCATTGAAGCACGCTAAAAGAGCGGGAGTGCGCACTCTCAGCGCTGATTGGGACCCTGGAGATTGTAATTGAGCTTTGCTTTAGTGGCTAGATGAGCTCTAGCATTACCATTCCATTGCTATGCTAGTACTCTATCAGTATTTTCTTCGTCGTCGATCATAATTGGCTGCCGTCAGCAAGGGCCAAGGGTGCACCGGGCGGCAAAGCCAGCCCAAAAGAGTAGAAAAAAGCCAAGATGGGAAGATATGGGAAGAGATGGGATCGTAGCGAAGTTGCTGTCACACACGCATATTCAATGGGGCCTCGAACGAGCAGGACGAGGATGAAAAGCAACAAACTAAACAACGTTAACCTAGTTGTATTGTCGAAGGTTGTGTTGCGTTGCATTGTTGTTTATTTTTCAGTCCTAGCGTATAGACTCACCCCAAATGACTAGAGTGCAACTGACAGCGCCTCGCGTGGCGTCAGTTCACCGCCTTCTGCCACAACTACCGAAAGCGGTTAGTCTACCGGGCAGAAAAGTTCAGAAGACCCCACAGTAAAAAAAAATCTAGGCTTGCAGACTTTCAAGCTTGGAAAAAAAAATCGAACAGATCTTCTATCAATTCTTTGAATTTTCTGCACAATAGCGACTTGATCACCACAACATTTCTGCAATTTTTCAGCGAACTATCTTGACTTCGCCTTTGTTTCTATTTCGCATCTCTCGCATCGTGATCTACCGGCCCGACGCATATAAATAACCCTCGATTTTCTCACACAATGACTACGGACGTCGCCAAGACCTCCAAGGAGGACGATCACGTTATCCAGCCGTCGGCCAGCGTGCCTTCTATCAACACTTCTTCATGGCCTCTTCTACTGGCTAACTACGACAAGCGTACGCATATCTCAATCGCATAGAGACGGTCTTTTTGATACTCAGACTCTGACCTTTTTGTGCCTTAATAGTGCTCATTCGCACCAACCACTGGACTCCCATCCCCCATGGCAGCAGCCCTTTGAAGGTCAGCCTCTTCTTCCTCAGCCATCTGCAGCATCGTGTCGCAGTGGCATCGCAATAGAATTGTACTAACAGTCCTACAGCGTGATATCAAGTCATACATCTCGTCCGGTGTCATCAACCTAGACAAGCCCTCCAACCCCTCGTCCCACGAAGTCGTCGCCTGGGTCAAGCGCATTCTGCGGTATGTTTTTAAAATACTCTATATCAGCTCATAATTAGTTCTCTAGTCTCAAGGACAACTCTATGAATCCAGCGATATAGGTATCTCTATCAAAGTGTCTCATTTGCTGACGTTTTCATCCTTAACAGCTGCGAGAAGACTGGTCACTCCGGTACCCTGGATCCCAAGGTCACTGGTTCTCTGATTGTCTGCATTGACCGTGCCACCCGTTTGGTCAAGTCCCAGCAGTCTGCTGGTAAGGAGTAGTAAGTCTCGATATATATCTCATTCTTGATTAAAAAGGTTTTCTTTTTTTTTGCTAACATTGGCGCTAGTGTTGCCGTCCTCCGTGTTCACGGCAAGGTTCCCGGTGGCACCACTCAGGTTGCCCGCGCCCTGGAGACCCTCACCGGTGCTCGTAAGTATATTAAGCCATATTTAGCACATATCAACTCATATACTAACATCTTGCAGTGTTCCAGCGCCCTCCTCTTATCTCGGCCGTTAAGCGTCAGCTCCGTATCCGTACCATCCACGACAGCAAGCTGATTGAGTTCGATAACGAGCGTGGTCTCGGTGTCTTCTGGGTGTCCTGCGAAGCTGGTACTTATATCCGTACCCTTTGCGTTCACCTGGGTCTTCTTCTCGGTGTTGGTGGTCACATGCAGGAACTGCGTCGTGTGCGCTCTGGTGCCATGGACGAGACCAAGAACCTGGTCACGCTGCACGATGTCATGGACGCCCAGTGGCTCATGGATAACACTCGCGATGAGGCTTACCTGCGTAAGGTCATCCAGCCTCTGGAGACTCTGCTTGTCGGCTACAAGCGCATTGTAATCAAGGACAGCACCGTCAACGCCATCTGCTACGGTGCTAAGCTGATGGTTCCCGGTCTGCTGCGCTACGAGGACTCTATCGAGGCCCACGAGGAGGTTGTTCTGATGACCACCAAGGGTGAGGCTATCGCCATCGGTATCGCCATGATGTCGACTCTGGAGATGACCACTTGCGACCACGGCGTTGTTGCCAAGGTGAAGCGTTGCATTATGGAGCGTGATCTGTACCCCCGCCGCTGGGGTCTCGGCCCCGTTGCCCTGGAGAAGAAGAAGATGAGAGCCGATGGCAAGCTAGATAAGCACGGCCGCATCAACGAGAACACCCCCTCCAAGTGGAAGTCCGAGTACAAGGACTTTAGCGGCCAGATCTCGCCCGCCACTGCCATCACCGGCAAGCCTATCGTCGACGTTCCTGCTTCCACCGAGGCCGCTGTCGCCCCGGCTACCCCCGCCAAGGCCGCCGTCAAGAAGGTCACTGAGACTCCGCCACTGTCGGCCGAGACCCCCACTACTGGCGAGGACAAGAAGCGCAAGAAACACGATGGTGAAACTGCTGAGGAACGCGCCGAGCGTAAGCGGAGAAAGGCTTCCAAGAAGGCTGCCAAGGCTTCCAAGAAGAGCAAGGGCGACGCTATGGATGAGGACAGCGACTAAACAGTGGGAAACAACCCGTATCTCACGTAGTTATTTGTTTCTTATCACTGTCTTCCTTCTCTTGCTGATGATGCCCTATACTTTTACTTCATACGTCCTGTCCTGTCTTGTCACATGGTCAGCAATTCCCGCGTCCAGTCGTTTTCTTTCAAAGCCATTGATGCCCGTTCCATGCGCAGCTTCTTTAGGGATGTCCTCTTATTTTCTCTCCATCTGTTGTTTCTTTTTCTTTTTCTTTGGTTCTTTACCGTTCTTCTTGTTTCTCATATCTCAAACGGAGTCTTTAGGAGTTTTCTATCTTTTTTCTTTCTCTTTCTCTTACTGTGTTCTTTACTATCACGCCCTCTTTTCTTTTCTTTTCTTTTCTCAAATGTGTTTTGTTTCTTCCTTGTTACTAAGCCGGAATCATTCAAATAACACACACACATCACAATAACCTCCAAACCATCTCGCATTGCATCTTTTTTTGTTGCGTATTTCATGGCTGAACTATTTGCGAGTGTAATAAAAGTCGTTTTCTTATAAACTGATACAAAGAAGGTCATTAAATAAAAGAGTTCTGAAGCTATAAACCAAAAAGAGTCCTAGTGACTTCATGGTATACGGTGTGATGAAGTAAAAATATGATAAGAGATCAGTCTATCTTACTGCATCTACGCACACGTGATCACCAGGAACAATATATTCCGGCGCTTAATATGACAAGACCATCTTATGATATTTCAAATGTGACATTGCGTGTTTTCCTCATGCTCATCACCTAATTCAAGTTGCTTGTACATGAAGCTTTAAAATAAGCTTTTTTATCATCTCCTATTCAATGTTTCCTTATAGAAGGCGCTCTCCAAAAGAGGTCTGTCATCCTGTAATACATAAGCTCAGGAACCGGAAGTTTCCACATCGAGGCGTTGAAATGAATATGATGAAAATTTTGAATTCGAGGTTCCTACCTTGAATTTCGAGGGCGCTAGTTGAAAAGAGATTTAGGGTTACATCGTCGCCCGACTTTAGCTATGATGTTGAATTATAATTACGCAAAAAACGGGCGGCTAAACAAGCAGAGAAAAAAAGAGCACCAGTTTTTTTTCTTTTTTTTTAAGACCCGGTGGACTATTAGTATCAAGAACTTGCATGAAGATTCCTTATTAGGAACTGGATTCAGACAATTTGAAGATATAGATAGTCAAGCGCCCAAAATACAAATTGGGAAATAGGATGTGACAAGTCTCGGTGATGATGATATGCATATCTGTAGAGAAGATTGAGAACCGGAAACTTGAACAAACTGCAAGATATCACACCCTCAATACTTGTTGAATTCGTTCCTAACTTCGTTTATGTGTAATAAGAGAAGCAGAGATTGCCGTTATTCGTCATGAACTCATATGTCCTACACCATGTCTTGACCCCAAGCTTGAGACTGGCACAGTTCCTGCTCACGATGGGATCGTCTATCCCAGCTTACTTAGTGATACGATTCACTGATTGGTTCCTTGCCAAGCCCGTCACTTCCTATCCGGCCTCGCTCCTGGATTGTCAAGTTCCACTACGACCTTGTCCTAGTTCCAAAAAAGGGAAGCCTACAGTGAAATCCCACATTCGCCTATATGTAAGCTCTAACAAATCTTCTCATCATCATGGTACAATAGAGTCATTTTGTCCTTCTTTAGTCACTAGTAAAAGTAGTATTTGTTCTGCCGTAGCGTCTTTTTCTCTTGTCTTGTCATCACCGTCTAGGCCACCGATCTTTCGTCCCCCTGCATATAGATGTTGGCTTTGGCTTCTTATTGGACATAATGCGCTGTGACAGACTCTCGTGGAGGAATATCTATATGATGATGTCGTATTAAGTGCTAGAATAAGACGTGAATTACACGAGGACGGCCAATGTCAGCGGTTGCAGGTCGTTTTGCCCGAAGAGAATATTGTAAGCGTATGGTATAATGAGCTATGATTAGTTATACATATATATGTAGGCTCTTACAAGAGAAGACTTGTTGCTTATATCATCAAAGGGCCCCCAAACTATGACAGTTCCTTTACTTATCTATTTAATTTTGTTTTCAAACTCGTTTTCGCGACTTCAAGATACCTCATACCTTTCTGCTGAGAGCAATAGTATCACGTTTTGTTTTCTTTTCTTCCCACATCATCAATATCGTTCATGTTTTTCTAGAAGCCGGTTCTTCAAGAATTCTTATCGTTGTTGTTGTTATCATCAATAATCTATACTTTCTTAATTATATTGCTCTCTAGCGTTCTTTCGTTTCCATTGTTGCATCTTGATACCCCCCTTTTTCTTTTCTTTTCTTCGTTTATTTACTACCTTTCATTGTCCCTTAAGACTAAGATTTCCCGTAATGCTTCTCACGAACATACCCTCATTTTTCTTGAGAACCAGCTTCTCGCTATCTTTTATAATATGTTCCTTACTATTCTCGACCCTTACCGTGGCTCTGCGAGTCACGGATGGTTCTCCTTGTACCGAATACTGTCTTGGCGCAGGGAACTCATCTTCTTCACCTACAACTACTGAAGATATCGTTTGTTCTGATACGTCGTTTGAGTCAACAGCCTTGGGCAAGGCAAACAAGCTATGTCTAAGTTGTCTTCAAGAAAGCTCTTATGTGTCTGGCTCAGGCTCAGAGAACGACAATATGTGGTTCTTATGTAGGTGATCCCAATCCCCTCTTTTTTAGAAAATTTCATTACTAACCTCGTTGGTGCTGTAGATAACATACGTTTCACACTTGCCAGCTGCGTCTTGGGATATAACGGCACATCAAGCTCTAGCCCATGCGGCACATCGACCGCCTGTGGCGGCCTAGAAGATCAGTGGCTGTACGGCGACTTGAACACTAGTAGCGTCATAGAGTCAGGGTATGGGTATTGCAACGAAGCTGTCTCTACTGCCGATGCTCCGTCCAAGTGTTTGTCCTGTGAAGAGTCGGACTCTTCTGAGAACTTCATTACCAACTGTAAGTTCGCCAGTATAAAGAACGAATAGAACTCGTCTGGTTTTCTAACTTGAAGAACAACAGTCATTGTCGCCTTACAAGCCGGGTGTGACCAGAAACCCTCGACTGGCACAACCCTAGTTCTCAGTGACTCCGTGTTTTCTAACACTACGATTTCACAATCATTAACATCGTCTGCTTCTGCTTCCTCTTCATCTTCCAGTAACGGTGGTGCTCCAGAGCCTGCTCTTTCCCTTCCGGCCATCATCGGCATCGTGGTTGGTGGCATTGCCTTAATCTTCGGAAGTCTTGCCATTTTCCTGTGTTTACAAAGACGCCGTAGAGACCGAGGCTCTGTCGAGAACGGCCTAGCTTTGCATCTCCAGAGTACCATAGGTAAAGGCAAGGGCAAGAACAATAAGAAGAAGAAGAGGACAGGACGTGATAAGCGCCGTACACTATCTTCTCTTTCCTTCCGTTGTGTCACACGGGTTACGCCGCTGACACCAGCCTTCCCCGACGACATTTCCGGTAGTGACGCCATCCACACCGAGAAACAGATTCCTACGATAACTCTACCCGGTGCAGCTCCCGGTGTTGTGGCCTGGAACTCTCCCCGTCTCGGCCGCGGTAGTACTACTAGCAACGGTCTCAACACCATCGGCGAAATAGCAAGTTCAGCCCAAAGCGCCTTCGTCGAATGTCCAACAACCCACGCATACCCACCACCAGCTCACGCATCTCTACGCGCAGCCTTACCAACCCTAACCACATCCTCATTGACCGCGCGTGCCCCTGATGAATACTTCACACCAACACCATCGTCGACCCATTCCACCGCGCCATTGATCAAGCACGGAGCTTCGCCTACCGCCATATATATGCCACAGGGCCGTTTTGCCACACCGGTATCTGGCCAGTCGGCTAGCTCGGGTGCGTTTAGCCCTCCGTTGATTAGTCCGCCTTTGTTGAGTCCCAGTGCATGGCCGCTCCCAAATTCCGGTGGTGGTGGAGGTGCTGGAACAGGCTCCAATATGCCGGCGGTACACATGCAATCACGTAGAATGAGTGGCCGTGAAAAAGCTAGTCTGTGGTTTAAGTCACGAGAGACGCCACTGAGGACGAATGGGAGCCCTGTTAAAACAGTTAATCTCCAGCTCGTCTTCGATGCACCGCCGGTCAAGGCTATCAAGTAGTAGATTTGATGAGAAACGTTTGTAATGCACAGTTAGTTAATACACAATATATCACGTTAATTTCATGTAAAGAAAACATTGTGTGTTTGTACGAAACAGAGAAAAAAAGAGACGACCGACCATGCCATTTCGTGCATGCACCGTCTATGCTTGGATATGGTATAAACAGTAAAGAAAGACTAATACTAAAAGATATAATCCAGAAAGTAAATTAACTAAACACCAACGCCCTCGCTTTGATCAAATAATCCTATGATGTGTGGTTTTGTGAGTGATTGAAGCAAATACTAATGTAACAAAGCCCGTCCGCGACGAGATAGGCCAGGGATGAGGAGAAAAAAAAAGAAAATAACAAGATAAAGGAAATGGTGGTGGCAGATGCTAGTTGTGAATAGACCAGAAAAGAAAGAAAAAATAAAAACAACCATAACAACCATAATGTAGTTCCTTAGAAAAAGACCAATAAGCTTCCATTGTGTTCATGATATGATAAAATCCAATTAAAATCGGGGTGGGGTATGACTTTGCAACCGTGCTGCCTCTTCTTGCATCCATGACACGCTCTCCTCCATATCATTACGTAGATCCTCGATTTCACGGCGTGCCTTCTGGGCCTCAAGCACAATACGCTTAGTAGCCATCATCGAGTCTCCGTGGTCGAGATCGGCATCAGTCGACCCGAGTGCTTCGTCTGCTGACCGCTTTCGCCGGTGATCTTCCATGGCTGCCGAGACTCTAGCTGACGGCGCTCGACTGGAAGATCCGGACCGTGGCGCGGGAGGGAGTAGTGCTTTAGCACGAGATATCCGCATGTCGAGATCTGCCGAGGATACACGGCGTTGTCGGGATGAAGACGATGCTCCAAAGTGCCCGGCTTCGTTGTAGCGTTTCTTTTGGTATAGAACTTGCTGCGCGATACGGTCGGGAAGAATGGATCCGTTGGGCATAGTCGTTAAGCCCATGGCCTTGAGTCTCCACCGGTCAGAAACCTTGCTTTGTCGTTTATCGGGAGCTTGAACTTCTGCGGGCGGAGTAGAGAATTGCGATCGTCGGAAGCCACCGTTTATGCCGCCAGGGGCCGGAGTAGCCTGTAAAACAGAGCCTGATCTAGAAAGTGCATACTGTTCTAGTAAAGACTGGGTTTTGCCGCCAACTGACAAAGTAGAAGCCACTGATTCTGAGCGTTGTGGTCTGGGTAAGGGAGGCGCTGGCATCGATTTTGTATCTGGCTTCTTCTTTTTCTTCGGTTTATCCTTCTTGGCCTTGATGGCATCTGGAGCATCCGGTACACTCCAAACGGAGCCGACATCGTCTTCGCGGCCAATACGAGCAGAAAGTCCACGGAGATCATCAAAGCTGCTCACGACACTCGAATCTAACATGTCGATATCGTGGACAAGAAGCTGTTGCCGGCTTCTCTTTGTGACTTCATGAAACATACGCACATTCTCATGGTTCGCAATGTCTTCCTCCATCCGTCTTTTCGTAGCTCGTTCCGCTTTCTTCTTTTCGGCTAGCTGGGCCTGTTGGTATGCCCGTAGTTGTTCGCGACCAGAGCGACGTAAAGTTGCTAGCCGGCGTTGTCGGGCAATATCTCTCCAAAGGTAGAAGAACCGCACTTGTAAGCTGTAAGTACGGAACTTGATCGCCTCGGCCAAATTGTTTGCTGCCTCTTCCTCCTCTTCTAGCCGCTGTTGTTCAGCAACATATGTATGATACGTTTCTTGCACAATCTCCTCAGCCATGTAAAGGTAAAACTGTTGTAGAAGGCCGTCGTCGCCAAGTGTGTACCACTTCGTTATGCCTTCTATTGTGGCCTTCTTATCAACTGTCTTCTTGACAGGAGCGTTGTATGCGGATCCTGAGAAGGCAGCTAGTTTTGTTCGTGGATCCGCGTTGGCAAAGAGGTGTTGTGGCGGTTGTGTGGTCGGCGTGCTTGAAGATATTGATGGTGAAGGGGCGAACGTCTCTGTTGACGAGTGCTCTGGAGTCTTATCAGTGTTGGCGGGAGGAAAAGAAAACGAAGGTGCGAGCTTTGGAGTCGTATCAAAGACCGAGGCAGGTTTTATGGAAGCGGCAAAGGGAGTCGTTGATACCGCAGGGCTCGGAGCTATAGGGTATGGCGTAATTGTTTCTGGTTGGCTTGTTGAAGAAGCAGTAGATGGTAAATTGAAAATCGAAGAGGTAGATGAAGCGGATATTTTTGGCGTCAAAGGAGAAATAGAAACAGAAGCTGGTTGGGGAGTAGGGACAGAAGTCATGGTTGATGATGGAAAGGTAAAAGATGACCCCAAGCTAGGAGGTTGTGCACTATTTAGAACAGAACCACCAAGTATTGAGGGCTTGGGCGCAGAAGACTGTGATGGCAGAGATAGTACCGAGGGAGCTATTTTGGCCTCTTGTCCGAATGACAACTGGCCAGCAGGTTTCAAAAGCTGTGACAAGGTAGAAGGAGCTGAAGCCGCCAGAGTTGATGGCGTAAACTGTAAAGTAGAGGGTGTTAATCCGTTTGCGAATGGGCTTTTGTTTGGCGTGTTGTTTGACGCAAGAACAGAAGTAGACTGCGAACTACCAAAGGACGAGAACGCAGATGAGGCTCCTAAGGTGCCAAATGGAGTTGACGATGAAGGCGGTTGAATTATAGCCGTTGGCTTAGCAGAAGAAGCAAACACGGAGTTTCCGGTCATTATAGAGGCAGGAGGACGTTGCGCTGACAAGATCGAAGAAGTCACAACAGATTCAACTGTGTTGGTCGACTTGCTTTGATAGACAGCATGGCGAATAAGATATGGTAAAGGATGCTTGCCACGTTTGCAGTCCACCATGGTCCTTGAAAAAGCATTCTTGATACGCGGTTGTTCCAAACTCTGGCCATATTGAGCTACAAGCGCCCGGTCGCCCGGAATATCTTCTGGGGTGAAGCTCAAGCCATGCAGTTCTACAAAGTCGATACACTCCTCAACAGTATCAAACTTCAAGTGTGCGTTAATGCTGTTGGCTGTGATATCTTTAGCATGACCACGGGGTCGAGCAAATGCTTTGTTGAGACCACGGAGCACAGCTCTACGATAGCGACCAAAATGGATCTCGGCAAAGCAGGCCATGGTGAATGACACAGACGGACTCGCCACCAGGTCGAAGAAGTTAGTGAACGGCGCCGTTAGTGTACCGACACCCGAGCGGATTGGGCCACGGACATCACGAGGTGTCTTGAGGGATTGCAAGATTGCCAGAGCAATTTGAATATTCTTGGAGTTCATTAATGAACCAACATTCCACTCTGATTCCAACACATCCAAGATATTCGTATCAAAGGCACGCAACACTAGATAATATGCGCGGAACTCGGTCTCGTTGACACACTCGATGTTCTGTGCTCGGCAGTCGTCATATGCGTAAATCAGCGATAGAAGAGATTTTCCCAGCTGCTCGACTTCTTGTTGCTCAGAAAAGTCCTCTGGAGCAAATCCTGGTCGAGACATTAGATGCAACGCTGTAACATGGAAACGCGTGAGGATTTCTAAGCAGTAGATTTGGTTGAGCATCTCCTCTTTGTTCATGCTAGAGAAGAAGGCAAAGTCTCGACGGATTGCTCTTGTTCTATCCCAAAGGAAGCCATGCGTTGCTGGAAGATTTTCCTCGGTCTGCATGAGGTCGTCAAGAAGATAGTCGACAGTCCTTCTAATACACGCAATAGATCGTACGTCCATAGGTAAAGGTGCCTCCTGGCCAGCAGCTGAGCGCGCCAGCTTTTTGACCATCAGGTGAGTTTGTGGGATGGAAGTGTCGGGGTCTTTTTCATCTGATTTGATATCGTGCTCGGTGATTCTAATCATCTTTTCGTAGTCGGGACACATGTCTTCACAGATTCCCTTGAACTCGATAGCTTCAGATAACTTGCGTCTTGTTTCTGGGTCGTCGATTAAGGCAGCCTTTACTAGAGACGCTCGTGCGTTGTCTCTATATGTCTTGTACTGCTCGCGGAAATTCGCCATGACTGTCTTGTTATTTGGGTCGCCTGGATTTGAAGGCCACTTTGGCGGAAAGATCTTCTCAGCCATTAGCCGTTGGTATATCCGGTTCGCATACGGATTGTTGGTGTCCATTGGCTCTGCATTGGCACCTAATTTGACGTTGCTAGGCTTGGTGCTGACTATGATTTTTCTAGGCGCGTTACCACCAAGGGCAGAAGCCCCTGATGGAACGGCGGGCTTTGGTGGTGGCAGCATTTTCGGGGTGTCCTGTGTCAGTACCGAAGAAGATTTTTGTGGCCAGCTGCTGTTATGTGATGAGCCGAAGGTGTTTGAAGCAGCGGACCCAAATGTATTGGAGGAAGAAGATCCGAATGCACTAGTAGATGATGTGCCAAATGCTGGAGTCGATGAGGCGGTCTGAGATTCGCTGGAGAAGCCCGAAGATGGCGGCTGACCGAATGCTAGGTGGAATTACTGTGTTAGAATGCGCGCCAAACGTTCAAGCAAAGGAACTAAGGCATACCTGGAGCTGTCTTGGGCGCAGATGTTACGAGAGGAGTTGATCCGAATGGAGACGGTTGGCCGAATGCTGGTGCGCTGGGCTTCGGACCGCTAAGAAATGGATTTGAAGATGGCGATGCCGGCGGAAGCTTCGTGCTAAACGGATTACTAGCGACGCCATTCCCATTCGTCGTCGATGCTCCGCTTGTCGCGCTGGCAAAGGGATTTGATGATACGTCGGCTGGCTTGATGCCAGATTGGAACGGATTGTTGCTGTTACTATTAGTGCCGCCGAGAGCCGAAGCGCCGCCAAAGGGATGGCCGAAAGGTAACTGAGAAGCAGTCATCGTAGAAGCTTGACCGGTGCTGCCAAACCCGTTCCCGGCAAAAGCTGGCATCGTCGTCAAGACGTAGCAATATCAAGCATCGGCGGTTGGGGCGTAGATAAGAGGATAGACTCGGTTTGGTGTACAATTCAGAGTAGGCGATTACTGAGCAAGGTGCGAATAAAATATCGGCAAAGGGCAAATGTGACAAAAGAGTGACGCGAAGTAAAGACAGAACAAACAAGAAAAAGAACAAACTATGCACATGCGCCAGCAAAGTCGCAAGGCTACAAAAAGTCTACGCCAAGCTGTTAGAAGACGTGTTGTGTCGTCAAATTAATATTCAGAACGGGCAGGATAGACAGAAATGGGTATGAACAAATAATGCGATGAAAAATTCCGGGTGGGCGATGGAAGATGGGGAATTAAATGGATAAATGGATGAAGCCTTTGAACAACCTTCAACGCTTCAATTATCTTCAGCTAAAAACCAAGCGAAACCAAGCCAAAAAAAATTATAAAAAAAAAGTCCTAGTAAAGCAAACTAACCACTAAGAAAATCGTAGCAGGCGCGCAAGGCCAAAAAGACCAGGGGAGCTATCCGCGAAGCGCACCGGGACCCACTACAGCTTTCGCGTGTCACGTGTAACAGCTTGATGAGTCAGCGCGTGGTGGACAATAATCGCACCAAGAATCACATATTTGGTTTTAAAGTTCAAAGTTCGTTTATTCCATTTAGTACAACAAATAATCGCTTGAAACGTCGCTAAATATGCGCCTGCCCTATGATTCTACATCTCAAAGCTCAAGTGTGCCGAGATCCACTAATATAATCCTAAAAAGGCAAAGAAAAAAAAGACTTTTGTTTGTCCCCAAACGCCGATACTCTGTATAATGTTGATAGCTTCAGTTTCTTGTACGTCCCAATCATTAAGTTTTTCTTTTAGTTGCGGCCCTTGATGCGGGCAGGGCCTAGACTGCGACGAAGTTCGTCAAGACGGGCAACTCCATCAAGTTGTCTCTGCTTCTTAGACTTGGGGCCCTTGGCCATGACCTCATTGCCGCCTAGGAACTCATCCAGAATGTTGTCGAAGTCCTGGCGGACATCGCCCTGAACAGTTGAAACAGTGGACATAGCGGACATTTCAGACATCGACGCGTTGTCGTCCATCATGTTCTCCCAGTTGGTGAATTCCTTGTTCTGTAGAACCTCGTATCGGCGGTCTAGCAGCTCTAGTTGCTCGGTCCGAACAAGTACGGACGAAGACATCGAAGTCATGGATGGTGTGGATAGAGCTCCCTTTCTTCTCTTGCGCTGACCACCGCCTGTAGTGGCAGTCCAGGCGGATGCCTGCATCTCTGAAGGTTGGAAGCTGACCTTCTTCTTTTCCTTCTGGTCCTTCTTGAACTGTTTGAAGTCGTCCATCCAGTCACCAGCAGCGGGAGGCGGGATAGGAACACCATTTTCGTCCACGGACACCAAATCGGGAACTTCATCATCATCTTCGGAGTTGATAATGGTAGGGTTAATAGATTCCTTGTACTCGTTAGCAGGCTTGGCAGTACCATCTGACTCCCAGCCATTATCATCTGCGCCATCTGCGCCCTCTCCAAATATCTCGTCATAGGTCTCGTCGAACTCATATTCGTCAAGTTCTCCTCTGTCAGTAGTCAGGTTTTGGAAGATTGAATCGTCCTCTTCGTCGACGTAAGCATCGTCATCAAGTGCCTCCAGAACTTCCCGTAGGCGAGGGTCCATATTAGGCTGGAACCCAGCGATAGAGTCGGGCAGGTTCTGCTGGTTCCGGTAACTGATGGGTTGAAGGTTCTTGGAAGGCAGAATAGACTCGTCGAGGGTTTCGAGGGGCTTTTCACTGACGCTCATCTGCTTGATGGCATCCTCGAGGTTCATCTTCTTCTTGTCCTTAGTCTCTGGCTTGTTGGCTTTGATGAAGACAGCCTGGCCGTCGCCATTCGAAGAGCCAATCTCACGCATGTGCTTCATGTAATCATACTCAGTATCATCGTAGTAGATTCCGTAGTTGGCAGCTTCACCCTCGTTATCGCGGATATGGGCAGCAGAGCCGAGCTCAAAACTCAAATCTCTCAGCGTCTGGCCGACCTGATGTGTGCTAGTCGAAGGCTCTTCGGGGGTTTGAATAGGGTTCAACACCATTCCAGGTGCGTTTTCGTCGTGAATCAACGGGTCATTTTGAGGACGGTACACGAGCTGGAAATGCGTCGCATTCTTCTTGTCACTGCAGAGAGAAAGACCATTATTAGCTGCTAGTCGCTTTATATAGAAGGCTAATTAGTTCATTTCAACTTACATCCACTTTCCCTTGGCCATGATTGCGGTATTCGATATCGAGAAGGTAAAGGTATCAACTCAAGAAATTTATGATATGTATGATATCAGCTTGTTCGTCATTAACGATTGCTCGGGTCGTTGGAGTTGCGGGTCCAATTCAGGATGCCGGGATTTGGTGTGGAAAGTAGTCACAGCCCGAATTAAAAATTAAAAATATTTTCCCATTTGCTGCAGGATTCAAAACAGAATTTTTGGAGGGGCAAACAAAGCCTTCTTATCAGGACAGTGTCAAGAGTGCTATCCGCTTGCGATGCACCGTATGTAAGCACTACTTTTGTATTGTGTCGCACAGTGTAGGGCTCAACTCACTATGACATCAAGTCAGAAATTTGCCCCTCACAGTAATTTATCAGCATAGTATCACGGAGCAAAACCAGCGAGAATATCCAAGCAAACACATTATTTCTCTTACTTCAACACATCGCCTTTTTTGATACCCAGTCTCTGCTATTATTCTGTGCTTTACGCATCACATTTATATTAACAAACGAAAACAACAACGAATACTTTATCCCACACAAACTCGACATCAACATGCCTCAGCCAAAGTCTAAGACGAAGGTCGGTCTGGGCAATACGCTCATGAAGGATCGCTTCGGCAAAGGCTCAGGTGTCGACCGTCGCAAGACTTCAGCCGTCACTCGTATTAACCATGCTACCGGTGAAGAGGTAACTCATTTCAATATATATTCTCTCAAGCAAGCATAGTAACTAATGTGTCATGTGCAGTATCTCGTGAACGAAAAAGAGGAAGCCTCCTGGGTGAAGATGCGCTCTGTCACTGAACAGGGTGCTCTTGACGAATTCCTGGCTACTGCTGAGCTGGCTGGCACCGATTTCACTGCTGAAAAGATGAGCAGTGTTAAAATTATACACACCGACATGAAGAACCCTTACCTGCTATCCGCCGCTGAGCAGCGGACAGTCCTCGGCAAGCACCAGACCTTCCAGACCAGTCTCACTGTCCCCAGAAGGCCACAATGGGACTCTACCACAACTCCCGAGGAGCTGAACCGCCGGGAAAAGGCAGCTTTTCTCGACTGGCGCCGTGGTCTTGCCGAGGTTTCCGAGAACAACGATCTGCTTTTGACACCCTTCGAGAGAAATCTGGAGGTTTGGAGACAATTGTGGCGTGTTATCGAGCGCTCTGATATCATTGTTCAGATCGTCGATGCCAGAAACCCCATGCTTTTCCGCTCCGATGATCTTGACCGTTACGTCAAGGACGTCGACCCAAAGAAAGAGAATCTTCTCCTTATCAACAAGGCAGATATGATGACTGCCAGTCAGAGGCGTGCTTGGGCCAAGTATCTCAAAGAATCCGGTATCGCCTATCGTTTCTTCTCCGCTCAGCTAGCGAAGGAGCAACTCGAGGCTCTTGAGGAAGAAGAGGAGGAGGAAGAGGAAAGTTCAGAGTCTGAAGAAGAAGTTGAAGAGGAGGTTGAAGAAGAGGTTGAAGAGAAGACCGAAGAACAGACTGATGCTAAAGATGCTACGACCAAAGAAGCCGAGTCTTCAGTACAAGCTCCTCCTCAGGATGAGGGGGAGCTTCCTGAAGAGGAGGACATCCGTATCTTGACTGTGAATGAGCTAGAGAGCATCCTACTCGGATATGCCCCCGAGGGCCTCGACCGTAAGCTCCAAGTTGGTCTGGTTGGTTACCCCAACGTTGGTAAATCTTCCACTATCAACGCCTTGATTGGTTCCAAGAAGGTGTCCGTTTCATCAACCCCCGGTAAGACCAAGCATTTCCAGACTATCCACCTTTCGGAACGTGTGGTACTCTGTGATTGCCCTGGTCTTGTCTTCCCCAACTTCGCTTTCACCAAGGGTGATCTTGTTTGCAACGGTGTTCTACCTATCGATCAGCTGCGTGAATACACGGGTCCTGTCGGTCTGATCACTCAAAGAATACCTCAACCTTTCCTTGAAGCTATCTACGGCATTCAAATTAAGACCCGTCCCATCGAAGAAGGTGGCACTGGTCAACCAACCGCCTCTGAGCTTCTATCTGCGTATGCCAAGGCTCGTGGTTTCCAGACTCAAGGTCTAGGTCAGCCCGATGAGTCCAGAGCCTCCCGTTACATCCTGAAAGACTTCGTCAATGGCAAGCTGCTCTTCTGCCACCCCCCTCCTGGCGACATCGATCCCAACGAGTTCAACAAGGAACTGTACGACGACCTACACCTTCCCGAGAGACGCCGTGCCGCTCTTGCCCAACAACTCGACAATATGTCCCTCGCAGAAACCGATGCCGTCAGCCTAGCCTACTCCGGTGGTCTGCAAGTAAGCAGAAAGGCTGCCAACCTCGATAAGGGTTTCTTCGCCAGCAACGGCTCCAAGGGCAGCTACGTCAGCCGTCCTTTCAACTACCAGTACTCCGAGCAGGCCAAGGAGACCGGTGCCAGCAAAGACCTCACCGGTCGCAAGGCCAGACAGCAAGCTGTCCTTGAGGGTACGGTCGATGCCAAGGCTTCGAAGAAGCACTTCAAGGGTAACCCCAGAGGTGGCAAAGGCAAGAACAGACAGAACTACAATGACGAATAAGTAGTTAGTTGTATTTAAGTCGTCTGTTAGTAGGATTCAAAGTTCTTTGGAGGCAGGTTTATTTTAGATTGGCATACTGTACATTTTATTTCACATCAGGATTTGGGACATTTCCGGGATTAACATTAAATGGTGGTTAGGGATTGAAGAAATTTACGCATTGGGTTTATGACAGGTATTATTAAATTTATCATTGTTACTATCTCAAGAAACTAAGATTGAATGATTGATGTGTTTACCAGGAAAATTCAGTTAATGAAAGAAAATGATGATGTTTAAGTATGTAAATGATTGTTTGATATTTTGCTTATTGTGTTGTTTGATTTGATTTGATTTGATTATATTTAACGTCTACCTAAATCACTAAGATCATACGACGCGGATTGGATACCGGACAGATATTTAAAGTCCTCCGCTCGACAAACTCAATAGCTTTGTATGTGCGGGACGACATCGTCCCCTAGCCCCGAAGAACTAGTGGTCCATACCTCCACTATGAGCAGCAAAAACAAA
>RHLR01000308.1:0-25164 GCA_009806335.1 Davidsoniella australis | reverse complement strand
CTCAAAGGAGAATCAGCCAAAGCAGAATCTTGGTCTAGCCAATAAAACGGGTCAGTGTCCTCTTTTGTAAGAGTTTCTTTTCCCTGCATTTCATGTGAACATGGCAAGCCAAATTGCAAACGAAAGCGGCCAGAACAAGGCTGTGGTTCAGCTAACCCTTTGGATATTTTGTTGTGATTTGGAGTATGTTGAGAGAAAAACTTGTTTATGTTGTGTTGTAAGAAGGTCAACACAATTGTACCTCACGATTAAGGGACCCTAACCATGCAGAAGAGTAATGAGTACTTCTTAGTTTCACTCTTTGGTCTGCTACTTGCTGCCTATAAGACAAATATATATTTTCTAGGAGCTGCTCGATTATTAGTCAAGTCCCTTAGATCCTTTAAGTTGATTGTTGAAAGATTGTAAGTTGGTGGTTTTTTTTTTCAGTTGGCCAGTCTATTTAACTTCAAAATATTCTTCAAAATATCAGAAAAGTTAGGGTTGTATTCAGGCTTAGCTTTCTTTTTTTTTTTGGAAGCGGTGTGCCAAATATGAGAGGCGGTGTAAAGAGTTTTCTCTTATAGTGCGTATACTCCAATACTATAGTTCCTGGACATAGACTCTACATTAAGCAAGCTCATTTAGTCAGTTAATTCCTACCGCTAACTAACATCTTGATCGAGCCGCCCAAGATTATAACAATTACAGTGGATTTCGGCGACTATGAAGCGTTGCGTGCGCATGAATGATGTCGACGTTCGAAATAAAGTCATATATATATGCAGGACAGCCTTCGGCATATACGAAGAGACAACAACAACGAGGCCAGAAGGAGAAAACTAGCGCAATAATAAATAATAAATAACAAAGATTCTTCGTCCAGAGAGGCGCTTACTGAAAAAAAAGAATACCACTTACCCATGGATTCATGGTAAAAAAAATCAATATAAAGATAAAAAAATCCTGATATCCACATTCCCTGCTACTCAGTTTATCACATTTATATCACAGCTCCATCCTTTACGTATATCTCATGTCAATTCGGAGGTATAGCAGTATGTTTCCTGATTTAGACGTCCGGAGACGTCTCCTTTTGCACTGATGGTTAAGAAACAAACACAAGTCAAATCAAATCAAATATAATTCACCACTCAGAGTTCAGGCCCTTGTTCGCCTCGTTGTAAAAAGCCTTCTTGAGGGCTTGCTAGCATGTTTCATTCAACCTAGAGTCATGAAGTTTGGCTGTTCTTCTCGTCGTTGAAATGTCTCACAAAAACAAGAAGAGAGGATAAGAAACACCCCCTCGTTATATCATTGATAGCGCCCTGTACAGATTACCACTTACACGATCATTTTTAGGGTCCCATGACGGATTTCTTATCGGCAGAAACCCTAATATGCCTATATGCTATTATCATGTGATGATTTTACATCTTCAACTTATCTACTTGCATTGAAGAGCCTGGTCGCCGCCTGGAATCCTACCCATAACCCTGTAGAGATGTTGCGCCAGACTCTACAATACAGCTACATATTATTTCCCCTCTCTTCTTCAAGTCTTGGATACAATATCCCCGCTCGCTGATATCTGTACAGATACATCGAAGCCTCCCATGGTAACGTCAATAAGCTAGAGAACTAATTGTAAATACACTTATCAATCCAACAGAACCCCCCCCCCTCCTTCCCAATTGCCGAGTCGGCTAGGCCTTCGGGCCCCTGCAGTTGTGTCTCTGGCCATCGTACGAAGTTATCGACTGAGATGATCTCATTCTCATATTCTTGTCTTCCTATCAGATGTCAATCTGGAAAATGAATACACAAAATGGTGATTCAGTATGAGGTGATTTTCTAGACTTTAACCGCTGGGTATGAATGAGTTTATCATGTCTCTTAGCAGTCGAAAAAAGATCATCATAAAAATAGGCGAATTTAGATGCAGATGCGTAGTTGTACTTTTACTTGATCTCATGAGCAGATCTCTTTCCGGGCTTCTGTACTCCGCTGGCTGAGTATGATGCATGAATCGTTGTTACCGTCACTAGATCACAAACTTCATTTTCCAGCGAGATCCCTCCGCATTGACTCATTGGATGGCGGCAATAGGAGCAATACTCTAGGTCGCATCTTCAGGCATTTCTCGACAAGAGTCATGCTACCGTCCATGTAGATTTTATGGTACTATGTACCGGTACATCGTGAATGTAGACCGCGGCTGTTTTATGTTTTGTTTTTTACGAACGGCCTGTGATCGATATCGTGATATCAAGTATTCTAGACACCACATAACACGAGACTTTGTATTACTTGGTATACTTGTTGTTTTCTACGCTTGTAGTGTTCATGTGAACTTTGCGTGGAAAGCTTTGATAAGATTGAGTCCCAATTGACAAACCAATCGGATAAGAGATTGCTCGCGTGCTACACTCAACCTGCTTCTTGGTATGCCTGCTACCGCTTAATTCCCTATAACGAACATGGATGGAATGTATCACCCTTACAAGACAGGCTACGGTAATAATCAGGAAAGTAGATCTCGCTCGAGCTGTTCGTTGTATGGCAAAGTCGCTACATGGTCCTATGAGATGAGATTTGTGTTGCACAGCTGCTGCAACTTCAGACAACCTAGTTCCTTGACATTGTCTCGGTGCACGTATGACTACTACCGCTTTTACTACTCTTTTTTTTTTTTTTCTTGTCCCTCTATGACGATGTCAACGAGGTTGTTGTCGCCTTCATTCTTGCGTGAGTCTCTTGACTATCGGCAAAAAAATCCTATCATGATACCCTCCCAAATGGATTAAAATTGCCCCTCCCGTCTAGTTCTTTTCTCTTGATGCATCATGCTACGCACCGTATGAATATTTCAATGGATAGAAAGACAGAGGGATCCGCCAGAGGGATTTGTTCAAGAGAAGAACAAGAGGAGGAGAGCCTCATACAACAGGGCGGGAGTAATATCCCGAAATCCAACTATATTTGTAAAATTTCCTCTTTTTCTCATTCACCCCCCGCGCATTTTCAATCACGGAGGGAGCATGACTTGTGTTTAATGTTTGCTCTTAATATAAAAATTTCTTTATCTAGACTTGTACCCGCCAAGTCAAGGCAGATGAGCACAGAGGTAGTCAGTTGTAAGACGTCCTAGATCATAAGAGAACACATGCAGGATGAAATTAAAGAAACTGGTGGCGCGATCTTGTTCAATAGTCAAGATTGAACGTACAAGTGACCAGACAAGTAGAAAACTCGCCTATATGAAGGTACCGATTCGATGATGGAAGACAAGAATAAACCGAGGTTCTTCGTGGTATAGTTCAAGGTGTGGCTATTATCATGGACCATAATAAGATATGAGCAATTCACGGCGTGTTAGATTTATAGGAATATCTGTACATATGAACAGCTTCCTAAGTTTGAATGGTGTGTATTATATAGACATAAACTTTGTATCTGCAAGATACAATTATTACATACAGATGTGTGTACCGCCTATATCTGTATGCGAGATACTGTCAAGTTTAGCTATGATCTGTTGTCATCATGTATCATGCCCAGCTGCTCTGCTCCTTCAAGCTGCTGCATATTAAACATCCTTCATTAGTACAAGACCCTGCAATATTTGCCCCATTTTGTCCTTTTTTATGAATTGGCTGCTTACTGTACACGACACCATCTCAGTGGAAATTCCAATAGAGTCGAACACGTATTGGTGACGATGGGATCTAAGACCAGGATCCCGATCTTGACAAAACGACAGATTAAGACATATGCAATGTTCATGATTGCTATATCTGAATTTTCATTTGCCCAATCATAGCAAGATACATACTATATAATAATCATCCAATTTGAAGCTCTTTACCCGTGCTTATCCTTCATGCAAGAGCATGCTGACTACATTAATATGACGTACTGCTGTAATACATACGAGAGGTTTCACTACAGCGCGTATAGTTGGGGTTATAAAATAATAGGTAATCAGTGAAAGATCAAGCAGTATTAGATATAAAAACCCTATATCTCATCTATCAGGCTTCCGGTTTCTAGACCCACTTTGCCGGCTATGAAACGGTATATGCCCGATATAGTTCCGCAGCATCACCGAACGACGTCTAATAACGCTTTGAGATGAACTTGCCAGTGAAATAGCAAATCACGGCCAGCTTCGCTTGGATTATACCCACATGCGTATCACTTTGAAGAATCATATCATGAAAAAAAAACTTGCAACAAAGACAAACGACTTATAAATGGGCTAGCTTCCTAGGATAATCACAAGGGAACTCCCGCATATCTATCCAATCGCACTTTATCTAGGACTTTGAATGGTCCTGTCACGTTCTGAATACTTGACAGTAGCGTACCAGCCAGTCGGTATCGGCTTTGACATGCCCCATACCCGAAAGGGTTCTTCGTAGCCGTTCCAGCGAGTTATCTATATTTGACCGTAATGCTCAAAGGCGACCAATCGCAACGCTCGAGTATCATCGACGGAACACCCGTTTTCGGAGTAGTCGCTTGTTAGACCTGACTAAGATTTTCTCACCATCTTATTTTAACCTAGTGATATCTTCTATGTCTTGACTTGCTTCTAGTGCTGGCGTGAGAAGTCAATGGTGTGTTCTCAGGATTCAATACTAGCCAGGAGGTGGCGATATCGTTCACCGGCGAACTATATTTGTTCAAGATAGCGCTTGATAGTGCTATCTTGACGAGGGTGAGCTTCATTTAGACCGCTTGACGGGCGATTTTGGCGAGTCAATATGAAGGCCCCCAACGAGACATTGATGTACTCGCCCTCAAGATCGCATGTCGGCTCAAGGGATGACACAGTCACTCTTGAATGTTGAGTGTTGATTTGGAACTTGTATGTTTATTTCCCTTTGAAGTCAATAGTAGCTATGTGAGTTTACCATTATACTACTTGGGAAAGCTGTGTTACCACTAGTGGAAACTCGCTATCGTCGATCTAATATCATGATTCTTTTTTTTCCCTTTCCCCCTACGTTCACGCAAGTAATAATACGCTTATTATGCATGATTCAGCCCTGAGAACCACGTTGATTATCATTGAGCAGACCTATTCCTCTGGTATTCAGGGCAAGTCGCATATGACCCCCTTCTTCGTAGATTCGAGACCATAGTCATCACGTAGTTGCAGACACTTATGTAGAAGAGAGAATGATTTGGTTTTTACTTTATTGATTGGATTAAATTAGATGTGTGGCAATATTGAGGATATATGTAGACCACTTTTTAGTGTATGGCGTTAGGACTTTGCCAACACTTGAGTTTTGCATATTGATTTCCAGATTTCTATAGTCAAAAAAGATAATGCGAAGGGAAGAGAGCCTGCAAGAAAAGAAGAACACCAAAGTCCAGCCATACCGTGAGAACGAAAATTGAAAACAAAAACCAAGACAACTGAAAGCTAGAGTTGGCATACCCCCGCTGTGTCTGACAAATTACCTGTATAATAAAACAGTTTAATAATGGGCTTCAAGATCCCGCCCGCGATATAATGTACAATAACATAGAGCTGAAAAATAAAGTATGAAGAAAAAAGAAGAAAATAGTCTGACTTGACTCGGCCGACGGTTTGTGTTGGTTGGGTCGGTGAGAAGCTGCTGCCCGCCCAATATGCGAGTCTGTGTAGTAACTGCAGGGGTAGCATGCCAGTACAAGTACATAACTCTGAGTTTTTATTTTACTTTCCTGGCCAATCAAGGCCGAGAACCTGCAGCAGGCCGCATGCCTAAACTAAATGGGGCTCGGGTATGATTGAGATACCAAAAGACGTGGCAGCCAAGCATGGACAACACCAGAGTAGACGAGCTTAGCCTACATGGAAACAAAATCTTGTAGATAGTGTATGACCAGCTTACGGCACTGACACCGAAGATAAAAGAAACAACAGGTAGAAGAAGATGATGGGTGATGGGCTCAAGTGGCTGCACTGCATATTTATGTGATATGCAGTACAGAGTCCCCGATGGCAAAGACCAAGGATAGAACAGGCGACAACCGGTAGTGTTTTTGGAAAGATAAACAGAAGTAAGAAGAAAAAAATGGGTATCAAGGGTCGGGAGATCGTGGGCCTCACGATTCCCCGTGCAAAAAGAAGAGAATAGTGGTATTATAGCTGTGTCTGTTCCATAAGCACAAGAGCCTATCGTGGAGAAATGGAAGATGTTCAAATCTTCTTGGGTGAGCTGGAAGCCTTGACGTCGTCAGAGCCTGTGTTGGAAGAGACGTGGGTTTCGTATTGGTGAGAAGAAGTGTTTGATGAATATTCGCGGCGCACCTGATCATGGAGCTGATGTTAGAACTAAAGACATATGCATGTGTAAATCTTCATGCTATATATGGACTCACTCTGCAACGGCCACGGTGCTCCTCCTCGTCAGATGAGTTGCTGATACGGCGACGGTCCTCCTCGTGCCATGCACACAGAGGCTTGCCGCCAAACATGAGGTCGTCGTCGTCAATGACGGTGGCGCCCATCCATGAAAAGTCGGCGCTCTCGTAGTTGAGGAAGTCCTCGATGCTGACCTGGTCCTGCATCAGGTAAAAGGATGCGTCGGATGAAGAAGACATGATTATAGATTGAGAGGACAGAGAGAACAAAGATTGGTAGTTGGCGGAAGACGTCGAGTTTAAATTAAACGGGTTGTCGATGTTTCGCTGGAATGAATGTTCCCAGAGTAACGGCGAACGATATGCGAAACACAGACAGGTTTGGGTGCCTGAGAGTCAATGAGTTGTGCAGCAATTGCAGGGCAATTCGTGAGACAAGACGAAAAGCTAAAAGACGCAAAGATAGGATCCAGTCCTGACTAATGTTGAGCAGAAGAATTCAAAAAGAACAAATAAAACAAGTCTGCGCGGCAGGACAAGAGCAAGAGTCACAGACACTTGAGAAGTAGCGGAAGTATTGAGGAAGGCCGGATAAGA
Organism: Davidsoniella australis; assembly: GCA_009806335.1. NCBI lineage: Eukaryota > Fungi > Ascomycota > Sordariomycetes > Microascales > Ceratocystidaceae > Davidsoniella > Davidsoniella australis. The sequence goes on along the minus strand of RHLR01000308.1, from coordinate 18,225 downwards.
TTCGATGATTAGACCGTGAAGACGGAGATACTTGATGGGATTGGCGATGTATTGATGGACAGACGATGGAGAAGTGAAAATATATAATGGAAAGATGATGAAGAAGATGTTGGAAAGGAAAATAAAGAAGAACAAGATAGACGGCGCCGAGTAAAGTTGCGGCGGAAGGCACGCGGTGTTTATATGAAAGGGAGGGAAAGGGCCCTGGTTCTACAATATAGGCTGTTGCTATCTGGGGAAAGCGTACAAAATGCCCTACCGGGGTGTGACTTCTTTCATTTACTACAAATATATGTCTCCTACCTGTGCTCCTTCCTTCCTAGTCATTTTTTCGTAGCCGGGATCTTGTATTTGCTCTACTGCAAGCTGGGTAATTGCCATCTTAGCTGCATCTATTGTCTGGAGGGTCCCGGCGTAACTACCCGGAAAGTAGAACTTTGACTGCTACATTGGGCAGAGATTTCATCGGGTTTGTTAGCTTAGCAAACTTTTTAGCTAATCTTTGATTCTGTTTTTTTATTTGTTTTTTTTTATGCACGACAAAAGCTTGAGTTGTTAGATTTGCCCCTCGGGTAGTTGCCCTGTTTAGCGCCTTACGAAATAAAAAACCTCAACTAGCCATTCCCAGCCCAGTCAGGCCCCCAAAGACGGAAGTTACTCAATTGGCTATCGGTACGCATGACGCAACATATACGGCTTTCTGGGGCCGAAAATTGATCATTCTTTCAAACTTTGTTTCCTTTCATAGCATTTTGCAGAATTTTTCTGCCGGCTCGCTCGTCAGCAAAAAATACAATCCTATAAGACCTTTTAGAGGTCGCCTATACGACTTGGGCACAGAAGAGTGGCAAAACATTATGTTGTCGATCCCCGTGCTTGCTTAAAAGATACATCCATCACGTAGCCGGACCAGCCATCAAATCAGGCAACAAGAATTCATGCATTTGTTACTGGCTTATTGCATCACCAGATCGAGAGAAAGTCATGAAATCTCTCGTGGCGTGTATTACTGTAGTCAAGCTCTTCTCTGTCATGGCGTCAAAGTTTCGAATATCTAGACAACTAGACCCCAGTAAACATATCAGACTCTGTCCTAGGCCTTGGCCCGATTTCTATTCTGTCCTGGTCCCTGTCACGTTTCCATGAATTGTGATTTACGGCTTGATATCTCGTTTACAGCTCATCCGAAGTTCCAGAAACGAACTTGCAAGCCACTAGCCAAGATAGGTCGCTCTATTAAAAAACGCCAGAAAAGCCATTTTCCGATTTACAGCTTGTATTCCTTTTATTGACTCACTTAGCCGATCAGCCATATTGCCTTATTGCGTGCTCTGTTGCCGGCCGTATCCTCGTCTTTGTTTTAGGGATGACCTAGAGCCTACTAGGTAGTTGATAGGGCACTGTATCTGCCAACTAGCTTCTACAGCTAGTGTATGTGTATCCCTATGGCAGCTTTTCTTTGCTAGCAGGCAAACTTGGGTTGTTTGTTTAGGTGGTCCCAACCGGGAACGTAATCTGAGCTTGTTCTTCCTTTGTGCACTTTAAAATCTGAGCTTGGGGCGTTGAAGATCAAACGCCAATTTACGAGATTTGGCCATGGCTTGAGCACCAAATCTTACCCTTCTCTACGATCCACGATTCATTGTGGGTATGCAAACAAATGTTGTAGGGTTTATTAAGCGGATAGCATCAAAGTAAAAGCGAGTGCACAGGTTGAGCAACTACACTATTGTAAATTATAACATAAAACTGTACTATTGAAGAAAATTGAGAATGAAATAGCCCATTGCCGAGATACATAACTGTGATATTATGTAGAAGGTCAACTATGTAACATGATAGATTGTAGCCGGCCTTTACATTCCAGGAACCCAGCGCTTCATGGCATCCATGACAGCCTGGGTGGCCTTCTCCATTGTGTTGTCACTAGCAGACAGAGTACCAAACTTCTTGCGTAGATCCTTGGTCACGGCATCGACATCAACGTTCAGGTACTCGTGCAGAAACTTGCCCACGTCGGTGTTTTCAACGTTACCACGCAGAGGCCAGCCAACACGGCTTCCTGAGCTGTAGATATTAACATCCACAGCGGTGTGACCGTGCGTCGACCAGCCAACGTGGGCGCGCAGAGAAATTATGGCGGCAAAAGTGTTTACGGAAACATCAGGGGCATCGGCAAGAGCATCGAGCTCCTCAGTCTTGACATCATGGATACCGAGACCGCCAGTGACGAGGGTCTCGTTGATCCAGGCCTTGAGTTCGACGCGCGACTTGGACTGTCCCGATGCGACGTGCTCGCGGAGTTGCGAAGAAAGACGCTCACACGAGGTGTTGGCAGCGGCCAAGGCAGCGGGGTACCAGTTGTAGACGGGCAGGTGACCAGGCTCCTGAATGGCTGTAGCCAGACCGCCGGTCTCGTGGTCACTAGTAGCAATCAGGATACCATCGTCGTTGCTCTTCTGGAGGAAATCCAAGACAGCCTTGAAGGCTTTGTCGTACTCCAAAACCTCATGGACTTGAGCAGCGGGATCGTTGATGTGGCCGGCATGGTCAATACGGCTACCCTCAATCATCAGGAAAAAGCCCTTGTCGCTCTTAGCAGTCGCCTTCTCCAGAGACCGTAGAGCAGTGATGGCCATTTCACTCAGAGAGGGGTAGATATCAGCCTCGTTGCGGCGATCGAGCTCGAAGGGGATGTCACGCTCGGCAAAGAGGCCTAGCATGGGCAGGGTTACGTTTTCGCCATGTTTCAGGGCATCGAAGGACTTGCGGTCACCGGCGTAGTTCCAGCCAAGCTCGCCCGCCTTCTCGACAACGTTCAGATCATCAGCACGGCAACCACCCTCGACAGATCCAGGCAGGAAGTGGCAGCGACCACCACCGAGCATCAGATCAACACTGCGACCCATAGGGCCCAGACCGACCTCCTGAACGGCGATTTCGTCCATCTCTCCACGAGTCAGGACGTGGCTAGCAAAACAGGCGGGGGTAGCGTCGGTAATGTCAGTGGTCACAACAAGACCAGTAGTATATCCGGCACGCTTGGCAGCCTCTAGAACAGTACCGCAGGGCGAGTAATCGGGGAGGACAGATATAGCGCCGTTGTAGCTCTTCTTGGCACAGGAGAAAGCGGTGGCGCCAGCAGCGCTATCAGTAACCAGCGAGTTCGAGGAGCGCGTGCGGCTAGTACCCCAAAAGTGGCGGTCGAGCGTCAGGGTGTTGTCGATAGGGAGGCCTTCGACATACTGGCGATAACTGCGCGTCAGCGACAGCGAGGCGGGGCCCATACCGTCGGAGACCATGAAGATCAGGTTGCGCTTGCCGCCAGCTGGGCTAGTAATTTGCGAGTGCTGTGTCCATACGGCTGTGATCACCACGGCGGCCGTAGCTAGAAGCGCCCATGCAAACAGCGTCAGATCGCGGCTACGGCTACGGCTAGGCGACTGCGGCCTTTCGGAAGACGAGCCTGCATCTTCGTTGGTTGCCTCGGCGCGGATGTCGGCCAGCAAAGGAGAGCTCTCAGTGGCCTAGAATATCCATCGCAGTCTATCGTTAGTTACTAAAGTCGGAGGATGAAGCTTTGATAAGGCTGTGTTCATCGCTCTATGCCTATCTAGCTTGAGATCGGGACTTACCATGCTGTCACAGGACAGAGCTACTAGCAGCCACTAAAGAAGATATTGAATAGAGATGTATGGCGCGATATAAAACAAGAGAGGTTTCTCAAGCTCGGAAAAGGAAAAACTCAACAACTTCTGTCACAGAAGCTCTCGACTCTTGACTAGCAAGAAAAAGGGAAAAGGAAGACAATAAAAAGGGAAACTAGAGAGACTTGGATTTGATGTAAACTCTCCAATTTCCAAAGAGCTCACCAAGTCGCAAACAATGGTGCAAGCCAGACAAAGCCGGGGTCTGAGCCCGTTTCTTATCAGCCAATCAGAACTCGCTCGTGTTGGACTGCAGGGGTTACCCTATCCACATGACGCATCTATGCAGATTGACCCTAAAGCAGCATGTGTACCCTGGGAACCTTTGGAATAATGGAAGATGCGTATTTTAGTCGTATCTTTGTTCAAGTACGGCGTGCAAAAAAAAAACACACCAAAGGGTTAATGCTGGAAATAAGGGTTTAGCTTCATTGTCTTCAATGTTATGATGCAATGCTTCTCTACCGGAAATGTCATCCAAAACAGTCAAATATGTAGGCTGCCTTGTATTTGACCACACTACCGCATAATTCACAATCCTGATGTCGACGTCACTTTTACCGCACCAACGCCGCATCTGGCTCGAACGGCTGAGAAGCGGGTAAGCAGCAACGCCTAATATGTATGTCCCAATATATAAAGAAAGGTACAGCGCCGCCGTATCAAGGAAACGGGATCTTTTTGCACATCATCTACACATTTAACCATTCAAAATATACTTACATATTCAATATTCAGTACCCAACACTTACGCACATCAGCTTTATTATCTCATTATCGACTATATATAATCACGCTATTCATCAATATCTACCTCGATACCTATCATGCGGATCTTCAAGTTCCTCGGCAGCCGTCACTTAGGCACTTCAGTCTCGGTCGACCAGCACGGCAAGGTTCGTCGTGGCCCCTGGAGAATGAGCTTCTGTGGCTTGAGTTGCTTCAAATAAGCAGCTTTGCGTGACCTACAGTCTCCATCACGACCGTACCGTTCGATATCGACGATTTCAAGATTTTATGTACTAAATTCTTTACTCCCAGCCTGTTATCGAATCTTGTTTGATTTATTTCCCGCAAATTAGATTCTACACATATCATCAAGCCATCAGTATCCATATAGTCAATATCAATCAATATAATGAAGTGAACATCATAATAATTATCCTGTATCCTTGATACGCCGTTATCCCCTTTTAAAACCTTCCGATAGTAAATGCTAGAAAAAACCACAAAGACCATCGTCAAGTCATGTCCTTTGTCTCGAAAAGACTCCAGATGTGTCTATCACCCCCTTCTCTTGAAGGGCTGCCCATGGTGATCAGTGTGCATGTGTGCATGTCGCTTTTAAGGATCCGGAAGTGTGTGTGTGTTTTTTTTCTTTTCTTTTCAGAAGAGGGAAATCTCCATTTATTCTTTCGTTAAAATAGAAAACAGAACACCCATATAACCCGAGCAGCCTTCTTTTCTTGTTTGAATTCACTTGTACGCCTAAAAGCACATTTACACCTCGGTGGTGACCTTGGCCTTGGCGTTGATGACCTTGACACCTAATTGCTTAGCCTTGGAGATGATCTCGACACGCTTGCGGGAAGAGACGTTGTGGGCAATCCTATAAGTTTTGTTAGTGATAGTACAGACGAAACGATGCGAGAACCCAAAGCAGAATGGGATTAGTCTGGTCTACAAGATATGGCCTGGGACACAATGTGTCAGACTGAGCGTAGGATCTCGTAGATAGAGCGAATCTCAATTGCGCAAGACTCATGTAATGTGATGGCGAAAAGACGTACTCAGCGGCGTGGGTGCGGTTGTGCATCAGCAGCAGCTCGACGTCACGGACGTTGCTGACAAGGAAGGACTTGTGGCCGGAAGGAGTCAGGAAACGGGTCTTCTTGTTGGAACCGTAACCGATCTATAGCAGGAAAGGTCTGTTAGAATTGAATCGTACATAGAGCACATGACTTCCTTGTATCGAGATATCGAGATAAAAAAAAGGTTGTCTATGCGCTTGGTGGATGTTCAGGATATAAGATACCTTGGGCATGCGGATGGTACCACGGAACCGTCTGCGAACACGGCCATCGATACCCTTGGGCTTTCTCCAGCTTTCACCAACGCGCATAAAGCGGTCGCTCTGGTGACGCTTGAAGGTCGCCCGGTCTGAATAAAACTTCTAGTCAGTCTAACTGATCATTCGGTGTCGGATATGTGAATTGTCGTCGATTGGAAAAAGTTGGTAGAAATTCGAGTTGATTCTCATGGCCGTATTGGTGGTAGTCGCATTGTAGATTTGTCAAATATATCGATAGAGGTCGTCGATTCCGTAAATTGGCGTGGTTATCTGTTGTGGCGATGGAGAAAAACTTTTTTTTTTCCCAACTTTCCAATTCGTGATACAAAATGTTGGTGGGGGAAATATATTGATGAACATACGCTTCTTGACGATAGGAACGTGAGACTTGGCGGAAACCATCTGAACGGCTGTGTGTTAGTATATGACTATTATTATTGAAAAGAAAACGAGATCTTCGTTTCGAGGGAGGTTCGTAAATACCTTGAATATGCCTCTCGATTGGGTGTTGAGAATACTGGACTATGCTGTGAGAGAGCGCCAGACTGGGTCTGGGAATTTGGTGATGCAGAGTTCTGAGTTGACCCACTAAAAGAGGGCACAGTCATGTGACGTACAAAATTTCGTGGGTGCTTTAAGCGCCACAAGAAATATACCAGTAAAGTTAGTAAGTGTATGAGGGCTAGATTGACCAAGCTATTTTGCGGACAATAAGTGGACCTCTTCGGTCAAGAGACCCTTGCCCCCATGAAGTTGCCGGTGTAACATTGAGGGGAATAATCGAACGCATTCACTATATCTAATCCTAGTGTGTGTTGAAGAAGCATTGCTGTATTATTTATTATTTCATTCATGTCAAAGAAGATTACCGGCTAATCCTCTACATTGATTACATGTGTAGGATGAACTAAAAATGATATACAACCAAAAAATGAGAAAACAATGAACCAACCAAACTACCAGCTAACCTACCAGCCGAAATTGCAACCCAAGTCTATGCATCGTCGTTACAAAAGCGAAGCGTGAACACCCACGCTGTATCATGATCAAGTGAATTGTAAACTATGGACGAAAAAAAACATAACTTTTCACCGGAGAAAAGACACAATGACACAAGCTACCACATGTCAACGCATATTGTTTACTGCGTCTGGCATTGAGCACCACCACCGCCGTGTTCCTCATCGTCTTCCCAGCCCTCGTGGAATCTGGGGTCACCAGAGCTAGCGCCCATCTAAGGAAGTGTGTTAGCGCTAGTTTGCAAATGAACATACATATATGGAGTAGAATAGAAACTTACTTCTTCAATGTCAACGCCTTCTTCAATTTCAACATCTTCAACCTCATCGGCCTCGATAGGAGCGGCAGGGCCAGGCAGAAGCTTGTTCAAAGTTTCGAAAGAGCTGTCGTCTTTGATCCAATCATTTTCGGGGAAGACGACCTTGACGGTCAGGTATAGGTCACCGAAGGTATCGCCGCGCTTGGGAGGCATACCCTCGCCGGTGATGCGGATTACCTCGCCGGGGCGCAGAATCTGACCACGTTCGCGAGTGATCTGAAGACCACGACCATCTAGATGGGTGAGGACAACGCGCGAGAAGCCACTGAGAGCTTCGGCAAGAGTGATTTCAAGCTCAGCAGATAGATCACTGCCGATGCGGTTGAAGAAATCGTGGTCCTCTTCTTTAAGGATGAACACGATGTCACCGGGAAGCTGATCAGGCATCTCATCAGCCTCACCATCGAGAACGATGCGGTCACCCTGCATGGAGCCACGGGGATATAGAGCTCGAGCATTTTCTTCTCTTCGACGGTGCGACCACCCTTGCACTTCTTACAACGGTCCTTTTCCTTGTAGTAGTTACCGGAGCCCTTGCAGTTGTCACAGCTCACAATCTCACGGCGCACCATTCCGGGACCGACCTGGCGGTAAGCTTCAACACGGCCGCGGCCACTGCACTTGTCGCAAGAGTTGGGCTTGACCTTTTCCTTGCCGCCGGAGCCCTTGCAGAGCGAGCAGTTAACCTTCTTGTTAGCAGCAAACTTAACGGTCTTGCCCTTGTAGAGGTCCTCCAAAGTGACTTTGTAAACCTGCTCTTCATCCTCTCCTTTGCGGGGGCGTGAGGGACCTCCACGGCCACCGGGGCCACCGGGCATGCCGCCCATGCTAAATCCGAACATCTGAGAGAGTATATCATCGAAATCGGCACCGCCGTGGCCACCGGCCCTGGAGGAATCAAAGGCGGCCATGCCGTGGGCATCGTACATCTCGCGCTTCTCCTCATCACGGAGAATCTCGTAGGCCTGGGTGACAACCTTGAACTTGGCTTCCGACTCCTCGCGACGGTCCTCAGGCACTTTGTCGGGGTGGTACAGTAGGGCGGCCTAGAGGGACGAAGACAAATCAGCATGATTTCTGATCAAGCGCTATGCGCGATTAGCAGCGGGCGGTTAGACTTACCTTGCGATACGCCTTCTTGATCTGGTCGGGAGTCGCGGTCTTGTCGACACCAAGAAGCTCTATTTACATATGTTAGTTAGATACTATGGGAATATTTTGTGAGGCTGTATATCGAGCGAATCAACTTACCGTAGAGATCCTCCTCCTTTGTGCCAGCTTGAGAGTCCATGATTATCTGAGTCGCAAATCAAAGTATATATGGCGTAAAATGGTGAGAGAGAAAACGTCCGGGTTTGCAGGACGAAACTGATGATTGATAGAGTCAAAATTTTGGTGGGGGGTGGGGTATCACTAATTTGTAGGTATCCTCATCCTTATAGGCAGGCGTAAGGTTTGCTTATTTTTATGAAAGAGTAATGAGTTTGAGAAAGGCTGAAATGCTTACAAACAGGGCTAACGATAACAAAGCATAGGAAATAGACAAATACGGCTATGGCGGTTGCAAGCGTGAATCAACAACCAATGTTGCCTTTTCTTACTTGCAGAATTACTGGTTTTTTTTCACTGGCTCGGCGTAGGCCTTGTGCAGGCTGACGCAAATGCTGACTACGCAGTGAGAAACAACAAGAGGATGAGTGGCAAATACAAGGCGCTAGGGTCTTTGTTATGCTAAGGCTGTGTGAAGAAACTGGCTTGATTTTATACTACAACTAATGGCATTTTCTGTGTGAAAATGCCGACTCGTCAGTGACATGAAGCTGTTGGCATTTTCTTTATAGTGAACGCTTCACTTGGCATCATCAATTAAACACAGCTTGCCAAAGAAGGAAATTGGCACCTTGAAAAATCAAATCATCAGCAAGGGTCTTTTAAAATGGAAGTGGCGCTTATTTTACTAAGCTTATCAATACAATGGACGCCACACATAAAAGGTGGCGCAATGCAATTGTTTTGGTGCTTGCCACAGTTTGTAAGTCGACCTGGTGATTTGTGTTGTAAAGTACTTCAAGATACATTTGCTATCTTGATACTTGAAAATTTTGACCTATAATGCTGGCTATCAGACACAGAGGCCTTCCCCGGCCACCCGTCTGCAGCTTTAGAATCAGATACACACCACGGTTTCATCAACTTCAGTCTGAGTCAAGATGTCATTCAACTTTATCCGAAAGACAACATAACGCTGGTGGATTAGATAGACTGAGAACGAAACGCCCAAGAACCAAGAATGACTTGTTTGCTCTTCCCAACACTCCGGCAAGAACGAGATTTGCACCTTCGCCAACCGGCTATCTCCATTTGGGCTCACTGAGAACTGCGCTGTACAACTATCTGATGGCTCGCGCTACTGGTGGCCAGTTCATCATTCGTGTAGAGGATACCGATAGAGTAGGCTTGAGTAGCTTTACCATGAGCAAGGTATAAGTAGCTAACCATTCATGTAGACAAGAATCGTACCAGATGCCGAAGAAAGACTGTTCGATGACTTGAAGTGGGCACAGATCGATTGGGATGAAGGTAACAACGTCTTGAGGAGTAAATCCAACTACCCGGCATACACTAACAAGATTAACAGCACCCGATGTTGGTGGACCTTTTGGACCTTATCGGCAATCTGACCGGTTATCACACTATCACCAGCACACTGATGTATTGCTTCAAAATGGCAAGGCATATCGTTGTTTTTGCCAATCTCATGATCTAGAGAAGCATAAAGAACATGCCGTCACCAACAGACTATCAACCAACTACCCAGGGACATGTCGTTCAATTCCAAAGGATGAGTCTGACCAGAGAGCTGAAAATGGCGAGGCCTTTGTGGTGAGATTCAAGGCGGAGGGATCAGTACCAATTATTGATAGAGTATACGGTCGATTCACCAAGAATGAGCCTGAAGATGACTTCATTCTAGTAAAAACTGACAAATATCCAACCTATCATTTTGCTAATGTCATCGACGACCATCTAATGGAGATCACGCATGTCATACGTGGAGCTGTAAGTTATACGCATTCAATTTCCATATGTCAAGAGGCTAACATATAAATCAAACAGGAATGGCTTATCTCAACACCAAAGCACGTTGCTTTATACAATGCATTTGGCTGGACACCACCAGAGTTTGGGCATGTTGGCCTGCTCACAGACGCAAATGGCCAAAAGCTTAGCAAGAGAAATCAGGACATTGATATCTCAAGCTATCGCCGCCAGGGCGTAATCCCCTCAGCACTCAATAACTGGGTTGCTCTTCTTGGCTGGAGCATTGGCAATAGTCAGAACGAAGTCGTCAAAAACATGGAAGAGTTAATAAAGAAGGTAAGTAACGCACACCTCATACCTATCGAATAGCCAAGATCAACTAACATATATGTCAAGTTTTCCTTCAAATTCACCAAAGGAAACATTCAAGTCAACATGGAAAAGCTAGAGACGTTTGAACATCGCCACCTCAACAATCTTCTTCGTGAGGAGCCCTTGAACCGTGAATTACTGACCACTGTTCTGCTCGACCCTATGTATAGGGCAGTCAAGCAGCTGGACTCAGAGAAGGGATCTAGCGTTGGTGGCCTTCTTCCTCAACTTCAAAATGCAGAGACTGCTAAAGAGTACATCTTGAAAGTCTTCCAGGCCAACACCACAAAATACGCCAAAAACACCGACGTGCTGTCACTGAATCCATCGCTCGTCTGGACAATCACCCCCGAGACCTACGTCAAGTATATCTCCAAGAACCCCCGCGATGGCCAGGTATCCAAAGAGGAACTAGATGTACTAGCATCTCTTCTAGTTTCTCTATCTGCCATCGAAGAGGGCTCCTGGTCGAAGACGGAGATTGCTCAAGTGTTGTCCGACTTCATCGCAGAACACAAGAGAAAGTCCTCGGAAGACGCAAACTCAAATGCGTTTGTCCATTCGTGCCTCAGATTTGCCTTAGTGGGAGGTCATGATCTTCCATCAAAGGCGTCATCGATTGCGTTGTCACTGATCGGAAAAGACGAGGCTCTACGAAGACTTTCAAACGCCATCGCGGCCTATGCGTGAACAACCCCAATCAAGATTATTAGTTAATCATTGAGCTTTCTTACCTATCTTTTAGTCATGATTATTGTACCGTATATCCAACTATGTACTATCGCCCATGTAATTACTACTACTTCACTGATATATCAAAGTTCAAGTTCCTGATCCCAAGTGTAGATTACGTACATATGTCTACCGTAAATGCGTGTAGATGACTGTTCGATCATTTCCATGAAACATCAACTGACAGCACAGACCCTAAGTCCACTTTACTGTGGGATGGCGATGAGTTTTAGGATAAGAGGAATTGATGTCCTAGAAGAGAAAGGGTTCCTTACGATGTGATCGAACAATAATTCTAGAATATGGCATGTTGTAGACTCAAAGGCAATACCCTTTCGAACAACCTAGGAAGGGAAAATTAGTCGATGAAACATGGTTGCTGTCAACTTCTTTTTTTGGAGGGGACCCTCCTTGCAAAACATTGGCGGGCGAGTTTCTTTACGCCTAAAATCAATGTGTTACCAGGAGGTTGCGGTGTTGGTCGATGAAACAAATACCTATGAAGCGGTACTTCATCATGGGTATTTTTTCTTCTTTTCATCAGACAGTTTCATAGCTAACGGTAGCATATCAAAGTAAGTTTATTTTGTTAGAATCTCACCATCTTGCTGTGCCTTATCTCTGTGGCGTGTATTGCTGGGTTGTTCCCGCATATATATCAATAACTAGGCTTTAATATGGAAGCGTGTTGTTGCATGATCTGACTGAGAATGAAGATCATTCAGGTCAAATTTTGAGTTGAAGCACGCTTGATCATCAAGAGGGGTACGCTGTATCTGAAGACAAGGTATCGGCATAAGTCTGTTGTGACAATATCTATCCAAGCCATTATTTCATTGTACATGGTGGCTAGGAGACGATTTGAGGTACGAAACAGAAGAGGTCATAATAGTATGAAGAGAAAAAAAAGTATTGATTGTGGTATAATAAAATAACCAAGTCTGGTTTCTAGTAATGGAAATTCTGACATGGAAAAGGGTTGGCTCAAAAATGCCTAGATAGAAATAAGTTTACAAAAAGACAAAATCCACCACCAAAAAAAGTTAGCTACATATGACAAGATTGCTCTAATCTAGTTAGCCACAAGAAGAAAAAAAACATGTTAAAAAAAAAAAAGCAAAAATATTCCAGTAAGCAACAGCAGAACAGACAATGGGGGATATATGCGGACAACTAAGAGTATATAAGAACAAAGGAAATAGAAAAGAGAAAAAATATGAATCACGTGATACCGAGTAAAGCAGCACTAACGCCAAGGACGGGACTGGCCAGAAAGAAAGAACCTTGGAGGAGAAGGAAGTGAGACTTGGGATTAATAGAAGCATCTCGAGTCCACACCTTCCCTTTGTGATGGTCGCGCCCTTTTTATTTTTATAGGGATGTGAGAGAGAATAGAGAGTTCTTTCTTCTTTTAGGAGTCATGACGTCGTCGCAAGTAGAAGCCGTGGCAAGAAATGCAAAAAAAGAAAAAGAAAAAGGAAATAAAAAAGTGCAACAAAGGCAGAGGAAATGGAAAGAGCAGAACATGAGTAAATAGAGCAGTAGCTAAGTTGGGTGTTACAATTCCTGTATCACCATCTATTTGGAAAGAGTTTGTTAGTAATCGAGTCCACTAATTAATCAGACTAGGAAAGAAGGAACTTACCTCGAGTTTGCCAGTATCTAGCTTTTGGCGACGAGCGTCACTCTTGACGTTCATGATGGCGAGATCGAGATCATCCTGGTCACCCATGGTGATCATATCACCGTTGGGATCGTTGTCCTCGCGAATCTTCATCTTGAAGCGGCGTTTAATGGCGAACTTATCCCGGATACGGTCCTCAACATCTTGGAACTCGGCAGCCATGCCGATCAAGACGTAGCGTGACTCGTCCTGGTAGCGTACCTTGACGCGGATGTTGCGGATCTCTGGGCGCCGGGAGGCACCGCGTGATGAGCCGGTGCCGCGGCGCTGGCCGCTGACCATCTCAAAGTCACGCTCGTCGATTGAGCCGCTGTCGTAGTCGGAGCCGTCGTCTTCGAGGTACTGTGGGATATTCCGGCGAGGCATCATGCGTGAAGAGCCGGCATTGGAGGCTGGACCTTGGTTAGGTGCTGAGTTGTATAGGTTGTAGACATCGTCAAAATCACCATCGTCCATGCTGCCGGCGGCACCGCGGGGTGCTGCGCTACGTGGGTTCGACGAGATTGCGCTCTGTGGGTTTGACGAGCGTGACATGGAGCGTGAGCCAGGTCCACGGCGCTCTTCGGGTGACCGAGTCTTCTCGTAGCGACTGCCGCCGCCGCTGCCGATGCTAAGCTTAGGGAGCATAGGACGCGGGCCGTTGCGGACAGACATGGCACGTGCGGTGCTAGCTGGCCGGCTCTCGTTCTCGGGTGGTGGCGTAGGAGGGAAGACACTGCTGTTGTTGTTGCTGTTGTTGTTGCTGTTGCCGCTGTTGTTAGCGCTTGGGCGGGAGACAAGATCGCGCTTGACGAGGTTCGTGGCAGCGAAAGAGATGTTGTCAGCTGGTCTGTCATCCTTTGGCGCGGAGATACCAGCCTATATACGGATTAGTGAGGTTAGCGGCTGGTCTGTATATTAATTCGAACTATAGGTTCGTCGATAACTTACCTTCTTGATCTCGGAACCAGCGAAGCCGGTGAAAGCGTTATTTCTATCGGAAGCCGCAACTAGTCTGGCCTTGCCAAGGTAATCCTTAGTCTTCAGATTACGCACCTTGGCGTCATTGGGGCGATAGACGACGCCAACGGGAATAGAGAAGACAGTGTAGCCCTAGAGATGAGTATGTTAGCTTTCACACCCAGTACTTTTGAGTAAATGTTTGGTATGCTTACCTCTGCTTGCTCGCGGATCGCATCATCAATGACATTATGGTCCTCTACGACCTTCTCCTTGACGGCGTAGTTTAGATCAGCCATACCAGTGTCTATCTGTTGCAGATAGATATAGCACAGACCACGGTTGAACAGGACCTCGCATGAGTACAGCTTGAACATGAGACCGAGCTGGGCATAGTCGATCAGCGTGTTGCCACGCAGGTACAGTAGGGTATCGTTGAAGTTAGCCAGAGCTTCTTCAAAGTCACCCAGCAGGAAATTGGAGACACCCTGCTGGAAGTAGGCAACGGCGAGGTACTGATCGAGGCTGATAGCTTTTTGATAGCAGTCGACCTATGGAGCAGACAGTAGTTGTTAGTTTGGTTCAGAATCAGGGAGCTTAACATCTAGTAATATTAAATATGTGAATACTTACAGCTTTTTGGTGCTCACCAAGAGTGGCGTAGATTACACCCATATTGAACAAGATCTTGCTCGTATCGGAAATGTTCTCGAATGCGCGCAGAGCCTCGTCAAACTCGTTATTTTCATAGTGGGCGAGGGCGGCTACCCAAGTCTCGATTTCCTAGACAGCAAGCAGGACTGTTAGCTTGGGCAAAGAATATAAAGAGGAAACGAGAGCTTGTATCTCAAGACAATGGCTTGACATACCTGCTTCAAAGACATGATCGAGAGTCTTGTGTGTGTAGAGATAGTGGGGAGTAAGTTGTGTTGACGCCAGGCCAAGGAGGTTGAGAGGAAGAATTAAAAGATAAGGGAAAAGCTAAGCCTGAAGACGTCGAGTCTCTGGCAAAGCTGCTTTAAGGTCGAATTAGGGCACCAGGATGGATTAATGCAGTAGTCGCAATGTCTGGTGGTGCTATGTGTGTTGATCGGTGTAGATTGGTAGAAAGATTTTCCGTAGTAAAGGCGGTGGCAGTTCAAGATTAGAGTAGAGTATTGGACGACGTAATATACAGTAGTAGTAGTAGTAGTAGTAGTAGTAGTAGTAGTAGTACTACTTGTGTTATATAGGAAGGGCGTTTATATTATTAGGATTGCATTGGCGAAGCTGTAGAATGCAAGGAGAAGGCGATAGATAATAGATGTAGAGCAGGAGAAAATTAATATGTGAAAGAAAAAGAGAAAAATAAAGAGGGAGGTTTGGAGAATAAGAGCAGCTGCAGTTTTGCCAAGTAGGAATAAGTATGAGAGAGAAAGTGTTTTTTTTTTTCTCCAGGCCGGGCTTTCGGCGGCTACAAACGTTGGGTGGGCAAGGCCTTGATATTATGTATAGAAAGGAGAATAGAACACTAGAAAGACAAACAAAGTCCAAGAACAAACAGCAGAAGACAAAAAAAGCTTCAGACACCTTGTCGAGTTCCCAAGGTGCGTGCGCCAAAGAAGCTGCGTCAGGGATTTTACAGGGCCTATGGCAACGGCTTCTCTACATAATAGGCCTATACAATTCATTCTCTTCTTCCCTTCCCCTCTATATTTATTGTACGGTCTAGGCCATAGGGGGGGGGGCGTGCCCCCTAGAAGGCTCGGCTCTGAACACAGATCCAAGAACAGGGGCTTGAAGTGGCCAAGAGACAACACACGCCCCTCCTTTTTCTCCCCTCTTCTGTTCCCCTCGTTTTTGCCCAAGGGTTCTCAGTCTACAACTAGTTGTATATTAGTACATTATATTAGTACCAGTAGAGTAGTCTGAGCAGAACGGCTTTGATCCGTGGAAGCCAAATAACGACTCTAAACGAGCTGAGCTACGGGGCGACCAGGACTGCCGAGGCCAGCATCAGAATCGGTCTTACACCGTCAGGCCATCGTGAGAGCTCTTAAACGATGCCAAAATAGCGACGGCTTGGCAACATAGGACAGAAGGGCTCGAAAGGCCATATAGATACCAGTTATAGCATATATACATACATACATACACATATATGGAGGAAGATTGAGAGATCAAGATATACAAGTATACAGATATGCAGGGTAACGTCAGCCTGCCTCGGAAACACGGCGATGTAATTGTAGAATGTGGTCGTTTGTTCCTTTAGTCGCATTGTGGAGAGCGTAGCATAGAGATTTCTGGCAGAAATCTCAGCATCAGTTACTTAACTACTAGTTACGTATACTAATAGATAGATAGAGAGAAAGCCTCTGCTTATACTGCTTATACTGTAGCCAACTACGTTCAAAGGCTTCTCTTTCGCCCTTCCATCTCCCTTTTTTCGTGGCTTTGTTTCAACTGGTGGCAAGTCCACAGTGCAGAAACACGACTATCAGACATGCCCCAAGAAATCGGCACAATGCTAGGCTTCTGAAACCAAATTATTGTAGCGGTCGAAGCTAAGCTTGCTAGCTAACGTTTTGTTCCGATTAAGAAGACAAAAACAAAGACAAAAGAGACGCTAGTCACTTACACTAGAACAAGTCACTAGTCTCTCTTTGCAAAAAAAGACAAACCAACTAATACTTCCTTTTCCTTCATAGGAGCACTTCTTGTGCTGATCGATCTGATGACGGTGTGGCCCCTTTTCTGCCGTGACAAGTCGTACTACCAACCTCGACAGGAACAAGAAGTTGAGATCAAGCCAGGCGAATTACATAAAGTTGTAACTATTACTTACGACCACCTCTTTTCCGTTCTCATATCGTTTTTGTAATACTAGACAAGGGGGCAAAAAGGACATGGCCAATAAGTAAGAAGAAGCATATAAATGATCAATGCACTGGGTTTGAGGTCAAGACTTTTCCGCACAAATATATACATATATATTTTCTTTTTTTCATCTTTCCCACGGGAAGTTTTTTGATCAACCCTAGAACTAGCTAATTACTATAACTGGAATGTCTACCCTTTTTTTTCCCTATTATTGTCAAGAAAAAGAATAAGAGAGAGCCAGATTAGTCAAGCCCGCCACTGTTAGGCCCCAAGGATGATTGGCTGCTTTATTCGATTTTATTCAGCTCTTCGCTGCCTTTGCCTTATCTTTTTTCTCTAGCTGGGCGCGTAATAGTAAGAATATTTTACGGCTTACAGTTTATAGAACTATTTATGTGCAGAACCAGTATTTTGATCTTTGGGCCTTCATTACTTATTTGTGCTTATAGTTACCGTTACTATCGAGTTTGTAAGTCAGCAGAATCACTTGAAGTGACTTATTATATGCACATATAGTCACAGTTACCATGTCCTCGAAAGCCAGTAGAACGACTCGAGTTTATCACAGTTACTATAGAGTCTGCAGATATTGTAAGCCAGTAGAAGTAGAGCCACTTGAGCTCATCACAGTTACAGTACATTCAGCAAGCTAGCAGTATCACCGCTGCAGTCTTAGCCACCCCTCACTCTTGTCTGTCCATCCATCTGGACATGAAGAATCCCATCACAATCTTGTTCTTGCCTGGTGATCCAAATATGCACTTACCTACTCTTTATGTGTGTGTAATCTGACTCTATCCCGACAGTCGGAGTCGGTCACTCTATCTCAAGTAACTTATACATTACTCATGCCTGCACACAATATTCCAATCAGTCTCTTTTAGGCTGTTTCTCCATCTTCCAATTCCTTCCAGTTATCCCAGCCAGGGATTGTGCAGCCTCTTCTACTCCTCGACTCCCTGCCAATCCACCTGACTGGTGCGTTCTATCAATGACAGCTCTTCTCTAAGCGCCCAAGTGACGTGATGGATTTGTTAATAGCTAGGAAGAGGAAGAAAAGAAAGCTTTTTTTTCCAGCCAAGATCCAAACTAAGATGCTGCTATCCGGAAGCTATCTCTACTTTTTTCATGTTCCCTATTTCTTACTCTCGTTCTCAAGTCACCGGAATCCTTTTCATTACTACCCTTTAGCATCGTGGCATGATTTATGTTTCTTTTTTTGACGTTCCTTTTGTTATATCTTGCACTGTCGGTTTTGCCAATCTTGAGCCGAGCGAGCCGGAATTCCAACTGCAAAGTAGCATCTACAAGCAACAATGAACACAATATTTAAGAAAGTTCTACACAAGTTGCATCTACAACTGCACTGCACAATGCTACCGTCTTCTTTACCACTGTACCTGCTGCTATTCATAGAACATCCTTCTCTCTCTCTCTCTCTCTCTCTCTCTCTCTCTCGATCTTCTCCTCTACTCCT
>RHLR01000307.1:0-25205 GCA_009806335.1 Davidsoniella australis | reverse complement strand
GGAAGTATCGCTGGTTGCACTAGTGCCTAATATGATATATGTATATATGAAGAAAAACCTCTCTATTACCCTACGTTCGAAGTGGCCTCTCATCGAGACAACTTATATTTGAATCTTGATACCTGGCCAACTAGATCGTCGACATTAAGATAATCTACGTCTTCATCCATGAGGTCACCCCAAAGTCTATCGCGTGAAGAAATAGGCCACGCAGGCTGGCTCCAGAAGCGCATCTTTAAGCCGCGCTCGTGCGCTAGTTGGACATATCCGTCAATGCCAGACGGCTTGGCAAAGTAGCCGGCAAACGGCCCGAAGGCACTGCCAAACTTGACACTGGTGTAGTAAGAGTTGGTCCAGTTGTACTTGTACTCAACATCATCTTTGAGCTCTAGGGCAGGCGCATCAAGAAAAACATCGCGGTAGGTGGTGTTAGCCATGACCGACTCGAGACGAGCATCACCGGTCAGAACTACGGTGATGGGGCCGTAGGTAACCTCGCCATCTTCATAGAAGCTTAGCCAGCCACGCTTACGTAGAGGCTCAAGCTGGTTGGAGACGGCGTCAAATACATCCTGACCTTTCTCCTTGAAATCTATCAGGAGAACAAGCGACTGGTCTGGGTACCGTGAGAAGACACCGTTGGGGCGGTCAGAATCAGTCTGTCTCATATTGCGACGCTCGAGGATGTTGACGAGGGGGTTGATATACAGCTGCGAAAGGGTCGGGGTTCGAGCTACATTGGGCATGTTATGAGATACGTAGAGATCGTTATTCCGAAGCCAAACATCAGCTTCTACGCCAGTACATCCTGCCTCAAGCGCATCGAATAATGGTCGACGCCTCCAGTAGTCGTTGTGAGAATGACATGGCAGAGGAACAGCAACAGTCACAAGATGATTATGACGGTCAGAGGTAAAGGCACGAGTAGTACCGAAAACCACAAATGTTATGATGGCAAAGGTACTAGTTGGCGGGGGTAGCTGTTAGCTTCAAGTTCACATCTTGATCGGAGTGTGAACATTTCTTACATGAGAGAGGAGATATTAGCAAATCTCTTGAAGCTCGAATAGTATGATGAAATTCTTTCGCGTTTGCGCAAGGTGTGACCTTCACCTGTGATAGAGTCTTGGTATGTCTGGGGTTGAATCTGTGTGTCGACAGTGGAAACTGGTAATATATGCTTTTGGTCCTCGCCAGAGGATAGGAAGCTTGAAGATTTGCCCATATCTGCTATTGTTTCTGTGGTCGTCGGACTGCCTGATGTATTGAGAGAAGAAGATGGAGGACCTCTCCGACGATGAGTTGATCGAGGTTCCATGATGAGAGCTTTATATGGTTCTATCATGTAGTAGCAAACAGAGAACAGAGAAATAAGCGCAACAGAGAAGTAATTATGACTAGGTTACGTTGCGACGGTAATATGATACTAGCAATAATAGTAGAAATAGAAGTAGGACTAATAGATCAACTACGATAATATTACCGAGAGCATGACCGGGGATAATAGGCTCTTGTGAGTGAGCAACAAACACAGGACGTCTGAGCTGGCTATATTTTTGGACGATTAGAAAAATTAACGGTCCAAAGAGATATAGCAAACAACACCACGAGGTTCTAAGAAGGTATAGCATGCCTTGCCAAGTCCTGTTTAAGATGGATGGGGGTAAGAAGACTATCAAGTTTAAACCCTGTCCAGACGCGGTTAGCGAGCTATCGAATCCTAGAGAACATATCCTTGATCCCTCCTCTATCATCCCCCTCCCTAACGTATGAATGCAGTGTGAGGTACGCCACAGTTGAAACAGAAAGACCTCATAAAAAGGTAAGAAGGCAAGGGAGAAAAGTTTAGGAGCATGTTGAGAGCGGAGACACGGTGTATAGTAGTGGAGCACCCATTTAACGAAGCGAGCAAAGCATACAGATAAACACACTGGCGATAGATTGCTTGCTTTAGTCGCTTACTTGCCTGCCGTTTGGTTGCGGTAGAATAGACGACTAGCGACCAGTGTCGTCGAACCACGGCAAATTAACAAGAACAGTACGACGAAATAAGTCCCGGCAAACGATGGGATCACAAGGGAATGAATACACACAAACTTACCTGTTAGTGGTCATGGAAAGGGCATGGAAGCTGATCACAGGGAGTGTTGCAGAGAAGCAAACAAAAGGAAACAAGATATACAATACGGTACACTTAAAATGCAACCAGGCACGGGCAGGAGATGGAAGATGATACAACGGGATACGACAAACAAAGGCCTCACGTTGGCGATCGCATTACACAGATTGGAAGGCCAGGAGAAGCCCAGTCGCGACCGGGAGAGAGATGAAGGAATTAACGAAGAATGTAGAGCATGCGCATGCTGTAGCCGATTAGGTAATGCAGCCGATCAATATAGACGCAGACCAAAAGAAGGGAAAAGGGAAGCTTGAATAAGACTATTGCACATGAGAGCAAATCCATGGCTTTGGTTATCGTTGCAGATACAACTCTGTCCGCTAAAGCACAATAGTGGGCCCACACAGCTGCGCACCAATCAGCGCTGCCAAATCGACCGACGCCGCAGAAGCTGGCTGCTGACTGGCTGTGCAACTGTGGCTGAAAACAATGTCAGCCACACACAATGTTGCTCTGGTATAGTGGGGGCATCAGCTGATAAGATAAGCGCAGTGCAGCTGGCAAAAAAAGTTGCTTTTGGAAAGTCAACAACGAATCCCGGCAGACAATAATCGCACGCGGCTTGTATATTGAACCATCACACCCGATCAATTCAACCCACTCATTTTTCCTGGCATATGCCAAACATATCTCAATTTATTGCAACAGATCAGCTATTTGTGTGATCAAATATGCCCCATAAACACACTCGGAGGGGTGCCGACCCGTCAGAGTAAGTCACATGCATCCTACCTAATCCCACCTGCTTTGCGCCGCCGCGGGCATCCAGACAACAACATCTCATGCTTCTCAGTCATCCTTTGCATTGTTCCAGAGAAGCTGCTACTCAAAGACACATTCTTCTCTGGCCCATCACATGGCCCTTGACTAACATCACCGACTTCACTATCATAGATACGACCTTCCTCCGGATAGACTAGCTCTACCGCTCCCCGCTCTCTCCGGAAAGGAACGCCGCGAAGCCGCCGACAAGAAGAAAAAGAAGAGAAAGGTCCCGGAGGGCGATGAACCACAACACACGAAGAGATCGTTGAAGCGTCCTATTTCAGGCGATTTTGACGCCCACGATGCTCCCCGTGCCTTCAAACGCATCATGCGCATTGCAAACCGCAAGGGCGCTGGTACCATTGCAGCCACTGCTCCCGTGAAGCCTAAACAACAACTCAGTAAGGCTGCCAAGGAGCGCAAGAAGGCTGCTGCTAAGTCCGCCGAGGCCGAGGAGAAGGCCAAGGCCGCAGCCGAAGCTGAGAAGATCGAAGTTCCCAAGATCCAGCCCGGTGAAAGACTGTCTGACTTCGCGGCCCGTGTCGACCAAGCCATCTCCATCATCGGTCAGTCAAACAAGATGCAGAAAAACGGCAAGGATGTTCTGGGTCTGAAAGTGCATCGTACGCGCAAGGAGCGCAAAATGCACAAGCTATATGAACAGTGGCATGCTGAAGAACGCAAGATCCAAGAAACACGAGACAACGATGCCGAGGAGGCAGCGGAACGTGAATTGGATAGCGGCAATAGGCTCATGGATAATGGTATCATGGACGGTTTCCGGTATGACAGTCTTCGGCCTACGGGACCGACCGATCACGATGACGATGTCAAGAAGAAAAAGAAGCAGAAGCGTGGTGCCGGCAAGAGAAAGGCCGATGATCCTTGGGCAGTACTATTGAAGAATCGCGGTGAGGGGAAGATCAAGCTTCACGATGTGGCTCAAGCACCACCTGAGCTAAACATGAAGCTTGAGCCTAAGCTCAAGATGTACAGTAAGAAGTACGACGACTGAGTGATTGGTCAACCCATGCCGGTATGTTTCGTTTAAATCAAACATGTACAAATAGCCTCTTATATTGGCCGTTTGAGCAGCCGACTTCTCTCTTGCCAACGGCATATCTGATGATCACCGTATTCGATCCTTTCAAGAGCTCGTCTACAGCTCTAATCGCGATACGTGGTTGTACCAATCGCGGCTTTTTCTTTTTTGGTCGCGGTTATTGGAAGCATTTACCCGCTTATCACCAATCACCCCTTCCCCCAAAACCTCTCGATCAGCCCACCAAGATCCTACTGTATAGACGATGAATCCTTCAAACGCTGAGCCAGAATCTCTATCATAATCTTCAAACCAGGCATATTTTATACTTCTACCATCAAAGAACCCCACGATCTCGGTAGTCTCGTTTTACATAAAGCATTTCATCATATATACCAAAAAGGGGAAGTGTTGTTGCATGTATACATCACATGAAGAGACACGAAAGAGAAACCCATCAAAATGTCGATTTTTAGAATAATATACCCTTGATTTTTATACCAAGTACAATTCATGTTCGCTTAGTATCATCCCTTGATAAGCAGTAGCTCGGCGTTGTGCGTATCCTGAAACAATATAAGCGCCCATATCTCACATCATCACATTGAAATGAAAACTAGTAGGTTGCTGAAAATGGCTAAGACAGGAACAATGTGACAAGAAAATAAGAAGTTAACCCTTGACAGAAATGACGGAAACACATTTTCAAAAACACATTTTATATTATATCTAATCCCATATTAACAAATATAACAAGTAACCAAGTACCGAAAAAGGACGTAAAACAGTCAACTATGCAGCTTGAAGACGGGCGATCGTGAAATGATACCATATAGGGTTAGGGTTTATACATGTCAGCTTCCGGCCAGTTTCTAATAATTCAATAATTTGTTGCCCTAAACTCACATAGCTACCCACATATCAAACTCAGCGCGAGTTGCCCGAATAGGGTTCATATGTACATCCCCCTATAGGATATCTCACTGAATCTATGCGTTTATGTTACGATATGAAAATGTTACACGGGATATTTGCACAGCATATTTGCACAATGTATACTCTTTTCTTTTTTCCTAGGGTGATGTGTACCGTGTCCGAGGCAGGGCTGAAGGAACCCGAGAGATACAAGTGATGATCTGGAGATATATCAAGTTAAAAGTTACCAGCCGTAAGTACTTTATTTCGTATATATGTAAAACAGCGTCTTGAATCCTCTACTGAAGTAGTGCGGTGTTGCAACACTAAGTCTTGATATAGTTAGTTGTTTCTGTACATATGCCTATATAGTATAGGTTTAGATAGAAGATATCTAATAACATAGAACTGCTTAGATTAGCACGTATTTGTCTGGCAAAGAGTCCCCGCAAGATACCGAAATGGGTCGATTATGAGTATCGTTCAGTAACACTAAAAAATAGAATGGTAATGTGTCTGCCAACCACGCCTATTTTCTTTTCTCATTTTCTGATGGTATGTGATAAGCCCTGCGCTGCTTATGCATAATGTGGAAGACCCATTGCGGCGTGTGATAGGGCGACGATATAGGTAGCGACAGGGAATATGTTTGTACACAGTGCCTAAGATATGCTATAGCTGTCTCTGTGGCAATGATGCCTTTTCTGTTAGAAGGCATTTGGGGGAAGTAGGATGCGGCCTGCTACGTTGTTGGTTGTGAGGTCATTCCTGCTCAGCTTCAACAAACTCTGAAACAAGAAGCTGTCACCATCACTTTTCTGTCTCTCAGAATAGATAAATAGGAATAGCTGTAGACAACATAATAGAATATAAGGAGGCTAAGCCAGACAAGAGAGTGTGTTGTACATAATTAGGGCAACTACAACATCTTCATAGCTCTATAGCTCCATAAGATTAACGAATTAAAAAAAGGGCAACTACTACATACAGAATACATAGATGGCCTATACTTAGGGCTTAGTAAGAGCCAATTGACACCCTAGATGTTGTTAAATAAATGGCAGCACATGAAGTACTATGATTAGATATGTAACTAGGAAGTAAAAAAGCGATTTCGACCTAATGAAAGTCTTGCACCTCGACAGATGGAGTTACATATGAAGGAAGACGATCTGATATGTGTAACAGAGGCAAAGGCAAGAGGCGATAAAACCAAGATCGGACAGCCGACCAGGTAGTCGAACAGCTAGTCACAGAAGGGGATGAGGAAAAGAGATCAAGCAAGTGCGAAATAGGATCGAGGCTTTGAGGGTGAGCCTCTACTTGGAAAAGAAGACCTCCATCTCTTCTGTAATTAGAGTGTTAAGAGCTTGAAATGTTGGCGGAAACGGGCGGAAAGATAAAAAGACGAGGGAAGAGCGCGCCTAATTGGGCATTATGATTGGCCAGCCCCGCTTTTTATGCATGTTATTGGGACCAATAAGAACCGATTTCCCGAACAGGGTCTGTTTCCACTTTTGGGCGAACGTTATGTGTACTAATGACAGACAGACACTGTTAGCCGGCTTATTTCTACGTATTTTATTGGTCAAATACTGCTTGGTACTTTGTGGTCGTTGTTGGTATCATTGACAGTGCGAGTGATAGCCACACTACACAGGTCTGTAAGCGAGACATAGTAATAGGCATAGTCAAGTTTGAAAGCATTTAGGGAATACACACGTAGTCAAGTCAGAAGCAAAAGCCCCGAAGAACAAAAATACAACACACGTACATTATGTATGTAGAAAGCAATGTGATTTGACATTGCAATTTATCAGGAGATTCTGTACAATAGTTTGACTGAGGTGAAGATCATCGTGACTTCTAAAGGAGGCTATTTCTTTGTATGATTTTGAAGCAACTCAAATGTGGCCAGTGAATAAGATTATGACATACAGATATTTCCTGTAGTATGTACTTTGATTAATCGTCTCACTTTGTTGGCTGCCCTTCCATCCCAATAGATAGATAGATCTCCAAGCATTTTCCTTGCCATGAGCGCTAAGTTGTATTTGCACCCCTGCCATTTTGAACATTGTATTGCTTGCTGTTGGTAATAGAGCACCTGGGGAACCATAGACACTAGACATACATTTAGACATACATTTAGTCTATCATCGCACAAGCAAGCGTCTTCTCCCGCTCTTTCCTGTTTCCAGTTCTCTGCAAAATGCAGTAATAACTTCTGCTGAACTTTCTCCTAGCTAAGGAACGGCAGCAATTTCTCCCACAGTTATCATCTTTCCTAAATTCATACCCGCAATTTATCTTGTTCTCTTTAACCTTTTGTTTCTCTCCTTCTTCTTTCCTTGTTTATCTTACCTTTTGATCGTATACTTTTGTTCGAATATATTGCTATCTGTCTTGTCTGATATACATATTTGAAGTTGAAGCTTCCTCAGCGCCTTTGCTGTGTAAACCGACGAGCCTTGAGGGCCATTATCTTGCCATATTCCCTACCTCCCCATCGAGCTATTTTCCATTTCGATATTCCATTCTATCCATATACATATCGATTCATATACAGAACGTCAATGGTAGGACCACGCGATAATCAAATCGATTCCACCATTCAGCTCTAGAAGTTTGCTCATTCTTTATAACTTCGGGGCCCGTCGGTTTTCAACGCTGTTTGCTTACAACTACATACACAACCTGCGATATTTCCACGCTGCTATCAATTTATATATTTCGGTCATATACACATATACATACTTGCCCATTGATACTCCATGCTTAGCTCAGTATAGTACGGAATTATGAGAATCGGCTGTCTTCAATTTGCCCCCGTCAATGGCGATATCGACCACAATTTGTCTCGCGCAGATGCTGTACTATGTAAAGCGAACCCAGACAATCTTGACTTGCTTGTACTCCCGGAGCTTGCATTTTCGGGTACGTAAATATTGGCCGTGCACATGTCCCTGTTTTCTTGCTCTAACAAAAATCACTTATAGGACATTGTTTCCAATCTGTCCAAAATAAACCTCCTTATCTCGAACCCTCCGGCTCCGGGATTTCATCACTTTGGGCTGGTACCACAGCTCTCAAGTATGATTGTACAGTGGTTCTTGGTTATGCCGAACATTCAAATTTCCCAGGGTCTCCGAAGGGCCCCGCAAACTATAACTCTGTTATAGTCGTCAATCCAGATGGACAGACTATCGCAAACTACCGAAAATGCCATCTGCAGCCAGGCGAGGAGTTGTGGGCACTTGAAGGGCCCACTGGTTTTTATGGCGACTTGATAACTGGTGTTGGGCAAGTTGCTGTGGGTGTGTCTATGGATATTAAGTAAGAGATTCCACCAAGATAATGTTTAACGAAGGAACTTACTAATACTTATCACCCCTTAGCCCATATAGATTCGAGGATCCCTGGAGTTGCTTCGATTTTGCTTTCCATGTTATGGCAATTGACGCTAATGTCGTTATCGTGACTATGGCATGGCCCACTCAGGAGGACAAGCGTGCATTCACTCGTTTACCTCAAGATCCTGATACAGGCACTCTGATGTACTGGATTTCGCGCCTCGAACCTCTTATCCGCGCCGAAAACCGAGACGAGATCATTGTAATCTTCTGTAATCGCTGTGGTACAGATGGCTCGACATGCTTTGCAGGAACAAGCACTGTACTTGGGATCATTGAAGGTGAGGTTCGTGTATACGGAATCTTAGGTCGTGGTGCCAAGGAACTTCTAGTTGTTGACACAAACACTACGCCCCTTGGTCATCTGATCTACCGCCCAGAGGAAGATTTGACCGAAGAACGAGCTGCCCAAGCTCGGGCCTTTCTCAAAGAGCCATACCGTCCTGTACAACAAGGCGCCAATGTAAAACTTCCAAGGGAAACACGGTCTACTAGTTTAGAGGCCCTGAATGTTGAAACGCTGAACCCTATGGCCCAAAAATCAACACGTCGAGCCGATACACCAGGGAAACCTAGCTCAGAATCTGGTCGTCACCGTGATAAAGTTCCCGCGCCAGTCCCGCCTAAGAAACCACCAACCCCTCTTTCTTTGAAAGCCCTTCACAAGGGGATGAATGGCTTGTCAGACATCCCACCTAGTTTCCCAACACCATCGGCACCTAGTCCTACCCCCATCGGCATTCGCCCTCGCCTGACAATTCCGCCGATGGAGTCTATTACCCAGAGATATGTTGATTCACAGTCCCAACATATCTTGAATCTCCCGCCGGCTTCAAATTCACATCCTAGAGTAATAGGAGGAAATGTCGACATCTATAACGTCGAACCATTAGCCAATACGAGCATGTCTGAGGTGTCTCACTCAACTAGCATCTTAAGACGCCCCGATCAAGTCATCACTCGAGGTTTGGTAAGCTTATCACGGCCAGGGTCAGCACTTTCTGACCATACTGCCTTCTCTGACTGGTTTGGGTCTGACTATGCATCGAATAGTGTCGATGATAGTGCTCGAATCATGTCAGGTTCAAACAGTCGTGCTCGAGCAGACTCAAAAGGTAGCTTCCAGCAAGCTTCACAGCTCTACAAACCTAATATCCTTGCCTTGACGTACTTTGGGAGAGGTGCCAATGATCCCGATACACCAATTAGTCCTTGGGCAACGTCCCCACTTGTTCTGACAGGACATAGGAGCAAGCCTTCAGCCGATCATTTCTATAAACGACCTCCTTCCGCAAACCCCGAAGACTTTTATCGCATAGTCGACACTTCTTTTAAAGCAAAACTGGACAAGATGAGAACACAAGATCCTCAGCTTTTAAAGTACTTGACATCAAGCCCTGAACCTAGAAGATCTTCCACCGATAGGCGACCGCAAGATGATAGAGAAACCTTGAAGAGAGAGCAACTCGGGAATACGAGTAAAGATTCTGGCTTGGGATCCTCGTCTCAGCTGCAAGAAGCACGTGGCCGTCTATCAAATCGCACGAACTCTAGCTCCGAACTCAAAAATTCCCGGAACACTAGTAGTAACCTCCAGAATGGCCGCAAACCCCAAAGATCGACATCGCGTCATATTGATCTTTCTCAGTTCAAAATGATCGAGGAGTATCCATCTCCTAATTGTCCTGTTCATGGAACGTCCGCTAGAAGGGCCATAAGCCAAGATCGTTCCGAGATTGATCGTAGGCGCTCAAAATCGCGTTCGTACTCTACAGGTATTATGAGTGACCAACATCCGACAGTCTCGCTAAGCAAGCGGGAACGATCCCGAGATCACAAATCTGAGCGTGATACATCTAGAAACCAGCCTAAGAAAGCACTCACGCGCCTAGATACCTCTACTACCCCGAACCTAACCAATGAGGTTTTACATCGCCATACAACACCAACTGCTCCGTGGATCGATACCTGGATGCCACCGATCTCTAAAAGTGTACCGCCGAGCGCGCTTATACATCCTGAAATTCCTAAAAGCGTCTTAACTAAGTCCTTTGTACCGTCAACAGTTCCAGATCGTGGTAGAACTACGCCGCGCGCCATGGTAGTTCTTCTGGACGAGAAAGCAAGCAATGGATCTAACGCCGATGGTAAACCTACGTATAAATGCATCGAACGCAGTGCATCTGCTACTGAGGCTCGTGTAACTAGGGCCTAAATGAAATGTCGCTCTATCTTTTCTTCTCTTCTTCAATGTCTTTTTCGAGACGTATCTATTAACCGATGGATCATGATACCATTCTTTTTCTTATTTTTTGTTATACTTTGCTTTTTTACTTTTACTATAAGCGATGGAAATGGTGTTATCGGTTGATTCTTCGAGCGTGGTGTTATATATCCCGAACTAGAAAATTTCAGTTATGTCAGTTATTATTGTATATAATTCATATAGCCATTTTTTCCATAAAGCCTCAAATTATTTTCACTTTGTCCATCTTAATATTACACTGTATATATGCACTGAAGAATATCTACGGTGGTTCAAGACACACAGTATATATGATATACGCACCGTACAGAAGATTATCTAAGGCGGTGAAGCGCAAAGCGCCTACTGCGATGGATTGTTTCTGGCCCCACAGATGGCAGAAAAAAAAGTTCGTAGGAAATTTTCTAGCATAGTAATTGCCAAACTGCAAATAGTGTAGAGATTATCGTAACATTTGCTGCATTATTCTGAACAACAATTTCTTCGATATATTTATCTACCTACAACTCGACACATATATCTTCCGTTCTTTAATTCTTTGTATCAGCCGCGATCGAAACTCATAAATAATCGCCATGGTCACCAAGAGCAAACTCAAGATGGCGCTTGCCGCCGAGAAGGGCACCGACTACAACAAGATCAAGGAGGAGCGCCGGTTAAAGGCTCTCCACAAGGTCAAGCCGACCAAGGCCGACAAGCAGAAGGAGGCTGAGTCCGAGTCTGAGGAGGAAGAAGAAGACTGGGAAGAGGCCGATGCCTCCGATGACGAGAATGCTGCTGCCATTGACTTCGAGGCCCTGAACGAGAGCGATGACGATTCTGAGATTGAGATGGAAGAGAAGATCGAGAGACCGAAGAAGGGCCCGCAAACAAAGGCCGCCCCCGCCCCTGCCCCCGCTGCTGATGATGACGAGGAAGATGAGGAAGACGAGGACGAGGAAGATATCCCCATGTCCGATCTCGAAGACCTCGAGGATGAGGACAAGGCCGACCTAATCCCCCACACCCGCTTGACCATCTACAACAAGGACGCCTTGACCACGTCTCTCAACCGCATCATGATACCCAGCGATGAATCCGTACCTTTTGTTAGCCACATGTGCGTCGTTTCCAAGACGTCGACTGCCAACGCCATCCCCGACGTATCAGACGACGTTAAGCGCGAAGATGCCTTCCTAGCGCAATGTCTAGAGGCCGCGCGCATTGCTCGCGCCAAGCTGGTCGGTTCCGGCGTGCTGTTCACTCGCCCCAACGATTACTTCGCCGAAATGGTCAAGAGCGACGATCACATGGAGAAGATCAAGGATAAGATGGTTGAGGAGGCTTCTGCTAAGAAGGCCTCGGCTGAGGCCCGTAAGCTACGTGAACTGAAGAAGTTCGGCAAGAAGACTCAGGTTGCCAAGATCCAGGAGCGGGCTAAGGAAAAGCGTGAGACTCTGGACAAGATCAAGAGCTTGAAGAGAAGTACGAAAATCCATCATCCCTTAAGGAAAAAAAGAGACATACAAGTAAATTTTGCGAAGGTAATATCAATCACATACTAACATATCCTTTTCTTTCACTACAGAGCGCCAGGAGAACTCCAACGATCTCGGTACCCACGAAGGTGACATGTTCGACGTCGCCGTCGACAACGAACTCAAGACCTACCGCAACAAATCCGAAGCCAACGGTCGTTTCAGCGGCAACGGCCCCAACTCGAAGCGTGTCAAGAAGAACGAAAAGTACGGCTTCGGCGGCAAGAAGCGTCACGGCAAGTCTGGCGATTCCATGTCCTCGGGTGATCTTTCCGGTTTCTCGAACAAGCGCAACAAGGCGCCGTTTAGCGGTGCTGGTGGCGCTCGTAATAAGAGCACTTCTGCTCAACGGCCAGGAAAGGCGCGGAGAAAGGCTATGGCGTCACGGCGGTAAATTTTCTTCTTCCTTTTGATCCCTACTCTCTCCGCTTTTGTCCCTTTATCACTTAGAGTATAAACGGCAAATGAAATCAAATATGGAGAGAGCCTGGGAACTTAGGTGTAGAAGAGATATCATTATACGTGAAACCAAAAGAAAAGGTATCATCTTAGTTCTTCATTTCTTCTTCTTAATAGCTGAAGTTCAGTATCATCCATTGATTCATCGAGAACTGCTTTATGCCATGTCATGACTGCTACTACTATCACTACTACCAGCATCATATTTACTTACATATGC
Source organism: Davidsoniella australis (assembly GCA_009806335.1). Taxonomy (NCBI): domain Eukaryota; kingdom Fungi; phylum Ascomycota; class Sordariomycetes; order Microascales; family Ceratocystidaceae; genus Davidsoniella; species Davidsoniella australis. The sequence continues at coordinate 12,429 of RHLR01000307.1, read as the reverse complement.
TGTTTTACATTTCCTTCTTCTTTTGTTCTACCTTCCAACAACATCTTGTTATTCTACTTTTCATTGTACTATTTTGGGCGTTATAATTGACATAAAAAAAGGATTTCCATTTACAAATAAGTTCACGTGATAGATAAACGGTGCTATGTTCTCGGAAAAGGAAAGACCAGGAGGCTAATTGGGATGAACTTGAACGACAGTCGTTAGATCTGATAAGATCCCGATTGTTACCTGAAAGATATACAACTCACCTAGTGATTTATCGACCAAAGTTGAACAAAAAAAACTATATAGAATCTAAAAGAAACTATAGCTATTTCATATTAAGGTTCTATTAACGCCAACAAACATTGAAACGGGGATATAAAGCGGTTGAAGTTCCTTAGCAAAAAAAACTTAAAAAACTTGGAAAAACATAAAATGTAATCATTCGAGTTTTGTTACTCGGATGTGATGAACTTGCTGACCACGATGGGATTCGAACCCACAATCTTTTGATTCGTAGTCAAACGCCTTGCCATTGGGCCACGCGGCCGTTCTTATTCGGATTGTTGAGAATTCGGAGCATAAACGGTATTACAAAGGACGGCGCCACTCGGCGCTGAGCCGCGTGTAAGCGGAGGACTTTAAAATATCTGTCCAGTAACCAATTCGGCGTCGTATGATCTTAGTGATTTAGGTAGACGTTAAATATAATCAAATCAAATTAAATCGGCGCCGAGCCGAGGGCCGGGCGATGTTTTCGGAATAGTGAAAAAAAAGAGGCACTAGGTAATCAATCTTAAAGTGTTTTGGATACGCTCTAGAGTTGTACTAGATGAATAGTCATGTTGGCGTCAATGCCGAGTTTTAAAAGGCATTCAAGAGATGTTCAAATCTGCTGGCAACTTCTGACTGTCCGGGAGTTGTTTGGAGATGATATTAACTAACAAATGTGGAATAGAGAATATACAATACAATGCCTGTATACAATTTTTGTTTGTTATCAAGTAATGTAATTACAAATTAGTTAAGTAGTAACTTTTTGGCTATTCTCAATCTATACATTCTTCAAGGCACCTCCTTTCACTTTGTACGATCGGCAATTAGATGTATTATGCCTAAGACATGAACAATATCACAATATTATTAGTTCTGATATTTCTATTCCACTTGTGATGTTCTACAACTTACTCTTTTCTCACCTACCCCATCTCCAAATAATAAAACCCAAAATCAAATCTTTCACCGTAATATAATATATGAACATGGCATGAACAATCACAAGCTCAATGGGAAATAGAGAGAGCAAAAAACAAAGAAGCAGCTTTAGTCCAACTTATGAGGGTATGTATTACGCATCTATGCATTGATATCATAACTTTATCAAAACTAGCAAGAAACAACGCAGGAAAGAAAAGAGAGAAAAAAAAGAATGAAGTAATGAACTCTGGACTCGCTTTAGGTCCACGCCACTTTAAGGCGCCAGAAGATGAGGCGCCAGAAGATGAGGCGCTAGACACAACGAAAGAAGCGAACAATGACGCCTTCAATAGAACAATGACGCCTTTTGGCCTCAAGGCCCTGAATCAAGTCGACTTGAGTTAGGCTTTTTGTTTCTTTGCCTAATCTAGCCCAACCCTACATAATTACAAGCTCTATCTTTTGGCTTTTTTTTTCTTTTTCGATCGGGTAGCATACACCATGAATTAGCAAAATAAGCCTCAAGTTGAATGACGCCACATGTAGTATTCGTGGTTTAACCTGCAATTATATTCACCGCTATTAGGTAGAGAGAGGCTAGACAGCCACACTTTTCAATCGAGTTTGGAAAAACATAGATATTCCATCCCCATGGCATGGCTTTTGTCCCTGTATGGGGCCCAATAGTATTGCAAGTATTGCAACTGATAACTGCTACCACGACCTCTTCACCTACCATACGTTGCTTCACGTTGATGGTAGGCCAGATGCAAGCCTAGGTACATATTATCCATAGCCCATACATATCCCATAACCCATTGCTAACTTTACACGAGTTTATCAAGCAGGAATGACCATCATCCTGCATGGCACCTTACCTTGCTCTGGCTGAAGACTCTTAATGTTGCACCCAATAAAGACGTCACTCAACCGAGCTACGAAGCTCTAGCCAGAAAAATGCCTTCGCCTTGCTACTCTAAATCCTTCTTGCCTTCTTCAATGCTCTAATTTTTTTTTTCATTCATTTAACATTGTCTAGGGCAGCTTGCGCCTTTGTTCTTTCTTTCCACCCCTCTGATCATACAGATCGACCCCCCCCCCCCCCCTTGAACTCCGCCTGACCTATTCCAAAGCTATTATATGCTATCTAGGATATTGTCCATATGGCTGGTCTGCCAGGTAGACCAAAAAAAGACAAAGGCCATGCCCTTCTTTTCTTTTGTTTCCTACGGAAAGTACGCACTGATTCTTTAATATCAGCTGAACATCATATTTGGGAGGGGGCTAAGATGCTTGCTACTGTTAGTCATTGGCGACGGGTCTTGGTCGAGTAAATATCTGGTTTTATTAGCTTGCATATGAATAGCTCATTCTCATGTAACAATACATTGTTTATGGCCACTATCCATAACTTGAAAAATGGTCTATCAAGTAGGCCAAGCACCACGGGGTTTTGCGGTAATCTTAATATGGACAGCGAGAGCCTTGCAGATACATATGTACTTAATGGTCGCTTTTTTTTTTTTCTTTTTTCGGTTTTTTTTCAGAGAAGGAGGACTCCAACTAGTATCGCTTGCTGGCTCCCGCAGATTTCATGACCAGATTTTGGGGCTTGTTCAACGCATGCCACATTGTAATATCCATGTTAGGTACTAACTATGACTAGTTCTGCCAGCTCAGGCATTGGAACAGTCAAATCCACAAACAAAAGAGGGACGACATGGCCCAACAAGACAACAAACACAACACATGGACAACTCTACATATAGGTCCTCAAGGCATCTTTCTCTAAGCTAACTACATGCACAAGCAGGCAATATCTTAATCGTACCCTGTTCAGCCAATACTCACTACAACGTACCTCCTACGTTGTATACAACTGTGTTCATCGATACCCTCTCTGTCGTAGCGATTGTCTGTATCAATATAGGAGACTCTCCCATCCCAACAACTTGTTGGTTATTGATAGCTTCAATTCAAGCTCAAGTCAACCTTGCTTGCTGTTTCACATAGGTACTTGCATTATCCCGAATTCCAACGATTACTACCTAACCCAAATTTGGACTGTCGCCCAAATAGGATGTATGCACACTACGTACATACGTATTCGTGATATATCTGTACATATGTATATCGCTGTCATTATGTCTTATATATAACTCAATATATATATATGCATACGTAACCCTAAACTAACCGGGTCTTCCCTGTCTGGCCGTACAAAGTCGGAAAAGTAAAACTATGTTCACTACTATGGAGGCATGACAACAATAACCCCCTCAAAAACACAAGAGAGATATGTGGTCGTTCGCCATTGCATGAACCGATGCAACCAACCACCTATGATCATTGTGATTCCCAACTAACTATCCATGTGCAACTCTATCTTGACCGAGGGTAAAGAGTTGTTTGCAGAACGTGCGGCTTTAAGCACAAGTCCGTCAAGCCACTTTTTTCTAGAGGAAAACAGAAACATATATAATAAAGATCAAATAGGAGTGAATATGGAAAACCCGCCGCCAGTCAACCTAAAAATACATCCTAGCTTTGGCAGATGGTCTCGATAGGGAAAAACCCCCATCTAAGCCACACGGTTCTCGTACCCCCCTATTGAAAATCTACAAGTTTAGTTCGGTTTTTTTTTTCCCGCTTCTTTTGTTAATGTCTAATTCTCTAGACTTGTCTTTAGACTTGATCACCTAAACCTAAACTGAAGCTTATCAATAATCATGGCCACAATGTGGTCCGTGAGCTGTCTCGGGACTAATTGTCAAGAACATGACTTGTCTACATGTAGCTTGAAGCTTGAACTTCGTTGATAGGACTATCGATTGCCAATCGCTATAATGTCGCTCCTATTTTTGCTCTCTGAGTAAATGGTGTTAACCCATGTCTTTTTCTGTTATATTGGTGGTGAATATTTACCGAGCCATGTGCTGGGCTAACACTGCCACAATAAGATCGCGTATACAAAATGCAGGAGAAGTAGCTCGTTGCCATTGCTATACTGCATTATATTTTGCCCAATAGAATTAGTTTGTATGTTCCCAACATCTTGGCCATCTGTACTTTCATGTAGATTTTTGTTGTTTGGGTGGCCTCCCATTCTTATCCCTTGTTCCACCCCGCTGTCTATCTGTATGGATGACGGTGCTTTTTTAGTTCCCGCCAATCTAGGATTCCTACTTTGGCAGGTTTTTATAACTTAGGAGCTGTACATATCTGCTGTATGTATGGTATTTGTATACCCATAACAGCCTTATTCTACCCTGGGCTATCTGGATTGATAGCTAAGCCTCTGTATTTCGTCCCTCTTCCTACCGTTACTTCTGGTGAACGTAACATCTTATACTCCCCGTCAATGGTGAACAAGGGACTCTATCATGGCTACCAAAAACTACAGATACACCTAGTCTAAGCTGCCGACTATCGCCTTCTTGGGTCAAAAGTAGGGAGATATTGATCTATTTTTGGCCCCATGTAGTTTATATTCATGTAGGTACGGTTTACCTCTTCTCTAAGCGTAACCTCGGCTCACATTCACAGACCAGAGAGTTATGCGAGTCCTTACTACGGGTTTTGGTTTCCTCCTTGTCGCTCCCGGTATATCGGGTCGTTAGTTGCAAATCAGAGACAATTAAAGAACACCGAAGTACAAAACAATCTCGGAGTGTGACCCTGAAATCCACTTGAGGCGCAGTGCCCAGCTCCCACGTTGCTTTCATCACTATAAAATATAGATACCTAGTATGTATTGTATTGGTGTATCTATATCTATATTCTGGGTTGACATGCCTTGTGTGTATATCTTCGTAAGCACACTGCAGCATCCGGGTTGACCGACCTGCAGCACCAGCTTGTCAGGTTCTGCCAAGATGCCATGCCGAAGTGTAAGTATTAGTACAGTTCGAGGTAACCCCCTTCCTTGCTATTGTATACACCCCAAAAAGAGAATTGCCCACACACTCTTAGCGAGATGTTGTCTAGGCAAGAATGTTTGTTCTAGTGTGTTCCACTGGCCAGGTTTCTTATTCCTTTTTCTATAGGCTAGCAAATACCGTGCATATCTGACAGCCCAAGGCTAATGGCGGAATCACACATGTTGTCTGGTAATGTTGGTTGGTCTATTCATTCCACCCTATACTTGTACCAACGGGCCGAATCAAAAAAAAAAAAAGACATCCAATGAACAGCCAACGGTGGCCAGGCCCTAGGCATACTTGTGACGGTATATTAGTATGCTGATACTAGCAAGGCTTAATTTAGGTCATTCACTCTGCACGAGAATACAAAACAAGCTGAGATGGAAATGATGTATAATATCTCACAAGTCAACAATGGGAGATGTGCGATGGACAAAAAAGAATTAACAATTGGTGTTGATGAGTAATAATGAATTAGGGGTAGGTAAACTTTCTGGGCGTTGTGTACATGTAAATCAATCCAATGATACTACTGCTATAAATCCTTTGTAATACTTTCTTTTTTTTTAATAGAAAACAAGATCTATGTGGTCCTTCTCGTCGAGGTACCGATCTTGAAATTCTTTCCGAGTTAGAAAACCAGCCAATGGCATCATGGTATCCTTCATATCCATAACGCCACGCTTCTTCTGATCGAGATACGAAGCATCAACAACTATTCTCAACAGCTTTCCTAGCTTGAGAGCACCTGTAGGTAGATCAGGTTGTTAGCGTACGACCCTATGAGTATTGACGATAGAGGATAATGTATTGTACTGACCATTGTCGATGAGCTCCGATAACCGAGCGGGAGTTCCAACGCATATGCCGACACGATGCTTTTGGAGAAACTCTACTTGCTCGGGAACTTTCATGTGCTTGGCAAATAACTTGGCAATGACGCTATTCTTGTTCTGGAACTTACGGACTGCTCTGACAATATCGGCAGAACGCATGCCGGCACCACTCACGATGATAGTGTGAGGAGTACCTTGATCCTTATCTGCCTTGAGTAGAGTGTACGACTTGTCTGCGATACTCTCTAAGAAGTCTGGCAGCTTGTCGGTGACTCTAGTTTCTGTCCATGATGAAGTATCTTTGATGGAGTTCGCTAGATAGTATTGGCGTTAGTATTTCTGTGTGTCACAAAGTGAAAGAGGATGTGTCTTGCTATCACGTACCTGGGATGGTAAGATCGGCTAACTCGATAGGACTCAGGTCGGCACCAAAGCGTGTGAGTTGCTTGATATAGTGGTCTGCCACTAGCTGAGGGTCGGCACTCTTGAAAAGTTGATTGACCTTGAGTTCCATGTCAAGTAAGCCGTTCTCTTCCTCTCTGGATTTGTTGTTCTTGCGACGGCGCTTGCTTTGTGAGACATCTTTGGTCTCGAGAGAACGTTTGCTGGTGGGCTTGGACATGGCGATGTGCTTTTATGAGACTGAGATGAAGAAGCCAAGTAAGTGAATATAAGTGACGGCTGGTGAAAGACGATGGCTATATATGAAAAGCCGTGATAAGAGATGAGGAATATATGCAATGTGAGGCAGTGGCTGTAACTCAACGACTAGATGCTGAGAATTATTACGATGTAAAGAAAAGTGGAAGGCAAGAAGACGAGTTAGGCAGTCCTTTAGTTAGCGATGAATTTTAGATGGCTTAAGACAAAATGTGACGATAAATGTATTGTAAAAAGCCAAAAAAAGTTTGTTGTAAGTTGGGCCTATTGTAAAATTTTTGAAGTTACCAAAGCATTCCTTCCTATCCTAGTCCAGTTCCAGAACAGTGCGCGACATATAATAACACGGTCAGTCCACTATGCAATTAAGTGTGCCAAAACAGTGTGCGACATAAACATATTCAAACAGAGAAAAAGGCATATAACGAGAACTTGACTATAAACATTGCACTGGGCCTGTCATTGTATATTGCATTGAATTGCATATTATGTGTCCATTATAGACGCACTGGTAGTTGGAGATTCAAGCTGACATGAACTGATTTCTAAAGGCTATGATTCCTTGTATATATCTTGGGTAGTCGTACGTATAGCTATTTACACAAGTAAGCCTTGAGTAGAAATGCTCTTGATTCTATTGAACGTGGATTAAAGTATGTGAGACATTCTTACTTAGTAGGGCGGTGGGTTCTACTTTGACTTGCATGCCAGAGAATACTAGAGAAAAGTCTCATCTTGATTGAGTCTTTGGATGAAAATGCGTATCACCCGTATTTTGAGTTGACAGACAGATGAGTGTTGACGTAACTAATAGATTATTTACCGAAGATTACTTGATTATACAGAAAGACAGCAGGATCTATCTAGATTGGCACAGAAACAGAGATATACGAACGCAAACAAGGCCGAACTCAAGATCCGATTAGTTATGGATGGCTATGGTGAATAGCACGACAATTCACGTCATGCTATGTATGCACAGTTCACGAGTGGGAGTGGAGAAGGCAAAAGGGGAGGGAGTTTGTCGGCATTTATAACAAGCAAGGGAAAGACGTGATAGCACTAGGATGAGCACTAGGATGAAGGCAGGTAGGGCGAGTGTAGCCAAGACCGCCTTGAAACTTGAGATCAAGCAAGAAGGCATTCATTGCTGTACAAGCAAGCATTGGACTGGCTGGCTGGCTGGCTGGCTGGCTGGGTTGGGTGTTGTGAAAGAGAGAAAGAGAGAAAGAGAGAAAGAGAGAAAGATAAGAATACTTGGCCGACGCGGTAGAAGTGGATTAGATTAGCCACTGATTCTGTAGTGAGAGAAACGAAGGCCAAAGGCCATGATGGCGCACGGATGCGCTGGTTTGTGTTGGTGTGGTCCTTGAATAATGTTTAATACTAGATGTTCTATGAATAGGACGTGGGCATACTATAGTTGTAGGCTAGTGTATTTAGCGGTCTGTTTAGGGCGCATACGGCGGGGGAGACGCTGTAAAGGCAACAGAAGAAAGACATGTGGAAGACGGAGACGGACAACGGGATGGCTGCATGAATATGAATACTTGGGAATATCTGTATGTAGATATACATATGCTGCTTTCAGTTGCTAGAGACGGCAAATGGGATGACAATGGCTGCATAATGCATCTGTAGTCCTACCATGGTCGTGTTGCTATTTTTCTCCCTTTGGTTTAGTTTAATTCTGCTTGCAGAAGCCATTAAGCACGGCGACCTCTATAGCAGCCAATTCGAAAAATCGGAAAATCGAAAACACAGCACAGGAATCGCATCGCTTCATTGCGCCCTGTAGCAACTCGGCTTTTTTGCGTCTTCGAATTAGCCATCTTGCTTTTCTCTGACAATTTTTCTTCTATTTTGACCGGCATCGTGACCGAATATTCCATTCCATCGTCTATTGCTATTGCTATTGCTATTGCTATTGCTATTGCTTGTGCCTCTTTCTGTACGGTCTTTTATTAGCGCTTGATCTGCCTGTCTTTCTTATTGATCAACCAAGCATACTAGCACTATACAACTAGTCAGCAACGACATAGTGGCGCACCCACTATAGGCCCTAGCATCGATAGCGATCGATTCATCTGCAGAAAAACTCACTAATTGTCTGGAGGAAGAGGCTTTGCTTGCTTGAAACCGGCCAGTGCTTTTTTTTGCGGGAACGCTTGTACTGTATACATATAGACCTGATTATCACGACAAGTTCCCAAGCGCACCTAACGATTCGATTCCCCTCCTCTTGACTCGACTCTTGAGACGCCCACACCAATTCATCAGGCCACCCGCACGAAACGTCATCGGTCCATCCATCGCAGCATACCATATCTGCTCTATAACTACAATCTGCCCAGCGTTGCCAGCGACTCCGAGCCAGACCTGTCACCCCTGGCGGCATCTGCATCTATCTCGATTGCCGCCTGTCCTGTTCTGCCCCCCCACCTCTGTGATTTTCGAAGCCTAGAGACGCCTGTTGCGGAATCGAATCTTCTATTTATCGCCAGCATCGAAAAGACTGGCCTTGCGCCCGCCGAGCCATCCGCCCGTGAACCCCAATACTTAATCTCTTAATTCACAACCGCCATCAGTCGCCATGGCCAACAACAGAGCATCCGTCTTTATCGAAGCTGCCGATTCGCAGCTCGACCTCTCTCTAGAGCACCCTGAGAACCGCAGTGGCTCGGTCGACGAAGCTCTTCCCCGAACTAGCAGCGCAACCGCCACGCCCGCCATCGTCGAAAATATCGTCGATCCCGTGATCGAGAAGCAGGTCAACGAGGTCCTGTCCTCGGAGGTGAGAATCCAGGCCGGCATGTGTGCACTCTGAAGACTGGATACATCGATACTAACGCAATACTGTCCCAGATTGCCATTTCTACAATGCTGAACCGCCTGAAGCAAAGCATCGCAGCAGCAAAGGTATGTTGTAGACATGGCAGAACCTACACCGTTCGAACACCTCCCGCTAACATAACACTCTGTAGGAATTTTCGACCTTCCTCAAGAAGCGCTCTCTGTTGGAAGACGACCATGCCCAGGGCATCAAGAAGCTCTGCCGCCTCACCCAGGAAGCCATCCACCGACCAGACCACAAACAGGGTACCTTTGCTCAGGCCTATGAGGACACCATCTCGATCCAGGACCGCATGGCCGACAACGGCACAGCCTTTGCCCAGACACTATATCGCATGTCTGAAGAGCTGATGGAACTGGCCACCACTGCCGAACGCAACCGCAAAACATGGAAACAAACCGGACTGTCAGCCGAGCAGCGTGTGGCAGACTTCGAGAACGCCATGCGCAAGTCAAAGCACAAGTACGACACCTTGGCTGACGAATATGAGCGGGCAAAGACTGGCGAGGTTCGCCAAACTGGCAAGATGTTTGGTTTCAAGGCACCCAAGTCTGCTGCGCAACAAGAGGAGGATCTTTTTCGCAAGGCCCAGGCTGCCGACAGCGACTACAAGAGCCGCGTGCAAATAGTCCAGACTGAGATGCAGGATCTCGTTAGCAAGACAAGGCCTGAGGCGGTTTCTGCCCTCAACGATCTCGTCCACGAAGCGGACTCGGGTCTGGCCATGCAAATGATGAAGTTTGGTAAGTCGTCATGCATCTATAGACATGGAGTCTGTATCTGCTCTGCCACGACCATAGATAGATAGACCTAGACTCTATCTCTGGCAGCACAAACTTATATAAGCACAGAGTAACTAACCAGGCAAATCTATAGCATTCCACAACGAAAAGCTGCTCGTGAACAATGGCATCTGTGTTAGCCCCCAAAAGCCTGGCATCGAGACCGATGGCCAGCGCAGTCTCCGCGAGGTTGTCAACTCGATCAACAACGAAGTCGACCTCAATGAATTCATCGTCTCGCACCACATCAAAATGCCGCCTTCGCATCCCATGCCTAGCTATGAGCGGCACCATGTAAGTCATAAGTCATATATTGGCCACCATTGTCTGTCCTGTCTTGTCTTTGACCATGCTAACTAGCATTGTGCACCACAGGTCTTCGGTCCAACCCCTGGAGGCACTTCTACCCCAACTGCCACCGGCGGCCCGACAACGCCGTTTGCACCCATGTCCCCGCCTGCAAACACCGTCCGTCCCAACTCAAACTCTAACGGGCCGCTGAATTCCAACTCCTTCCAGCCGCCGACTCTGCCGCGGCCTAGCTCCAACCAGAACCAGCCAGCGTCGTCGCACTCTCGAAACTTCAGCATGGCCTCGATTCTGGGCAGAGAACGAGAACCAAAGACGGACCAAGGTCACCAGCCAACCTCCTCAAACGGATCCCTGGCGTCCCAGCTGCAGGGCACCAACAACAACATGTCTGAGGTATCTGGCCAGCCACAGTCGTCGCCACCGGGTTCCGGCAATGTTACACAGTCGCTTGCCAGCCTTCACACGCCCTCAGGCCCAGGCTTTCCAGGAGCACCGGCCTCCTCGTCTTCAGCCTCTGCAGGCAATCGCGCATCGATGCTACCGCCCTCCAATAGCAATGGCCATATGCGTTATACCAGTATGGGCTCTGCCGGTCCGCCCCAGCTAGGCGCGCTCTCGTTTCAGAACCAGCCCAGCACTACTTTGGCCCAATTTAACTCGTCTACCACTACTGTTGCTGAGCTTCCTTTGAATTTGCAGCTGCCATCATCGACGCCCGCACCTCTCTCCTCGTCGCCCCCATCGTCCTCTGCCCACCACATCACAACCGGTCCTAGTTCTCTAGCCTACTCGCCGCCGTCATCGTCCTCCTTTGCGCCGAATAACTACTCGCAGCAGTTGACATCTTCGCCGCCTGCTAACGACATGCGTGCTTCCATGTTCCTGCCTTCGCAGCAGCAGCCCTATTCTAGCTTTTCTCCCGGTAGCGGTGGCTCGATTGACAATTCTAGAAAGGTGTTTGGTCTCTCGCTAGAGCAACTGTATGAGCGCGATGGTCTCGCTGTTCCCATGATTGTTGTGCAGTGTTTGCAGGCCGTTGACCTCTATGGTTTAAGCATGGAGGGCATCTATCGCCAGAGTGGAAGTGTTGCCCATATCAACAAGCTCAAGGCCATGTTTGACACGGACTCGACTCAGCCACAGCTTGACTTCCGTGTCCCGGAAAACTTCTTCCATGATGTCAACTCCGTCACCGGTCTGCTGAAGCAGTTCCTACGTGATCTGCCCGATCCGCTGCTAACTAACGAAAACCACCATAGCCTCATTGAGGCAGCGCGTAAGTTCTCTCAATCCTTCAAAGAAATATTTATCCCCCCCCTTTACCATTCAATTCATTGCATTCTCTTATATTTTGTCGTTTCCTCCGATCACTAACTTTCCGCTTTTCTTTTTGCCCATCACAGAAATCGAAGAAGACATCTTACGTAGAGACACTCTACATGCCGTTATCAACGGCTTGCCCGATCCTAACTATGCCACGTTGCGAGCTTTAACACTACACCTTCGCAAGGTCATGGAACAAGTTCACGTCACGCGCATGAATGCTCATAATCTAGCCGTCATCTTCGGTCCTACGCTCATGAGTTCATCCGATCCGAGTACTAGCGTAGCCGATGCTGGCTGGCAGATTCGTGTTGTTGACACTATATTGCAGAATACTTACCAGATCTTTGACGAGGATTAATCTCTTAGTCTTTCTCTCTCTCCCTTCTTCCCTTTCCCTTCTTCCCTTTCCCCTAACCCCCCTGAAATCTCATCTTTTGTTTCCCTTCTTCTCCTTTCATCAAAGTTCTCTCTTACGATGTTCAATGTATCTACTCTGAAGCTCCCTCAAGTTGTTGCTTTCTTCTTCCATGCTGTTCTCTACTAACTAGGCCGTT
>RHLR01000306.1:0-25214 GCA_009806335.1 Davidsoniella australis | reverse complement strand
CGTGTAATTAGATATTGGAGAAGAGGTGGGAACACGAATATTTCTTGATTTTTATTTTATTTTATTTTCCCCTCTTTTTATAATATTTTTATATAAAGAGGAGACAAGGCCCTGAAGTGTCGGCCTTTATTGACAAGACAAAACCTTTTAAAGTTTTTTTATTTTATATATATTTCTTTTCATGCTAGCATTTATCAGGCTTCTTTTTTTCTTCTTTGAAATTGGGCTTGGATGAGTTTAGTTTGTGCATATCATGCTGTCTTAAGTGAAGAAGTTTGGCGGAATATATGGATAGATGGATTGTTAGCTTCTGTAGGACGGGAATTGTTTTTCTTTTTTTCATTTACTAGTTATTGTTGTGCATCTACTTATTTATCGCCTAGTTTTCTAGATTTTGTATTGATGTTTGTTTTTCTTCTCTTCCGTTTTTATTCGGGTATCTACAGATGAGTGATTTCGTGGATAAACCACTGGATTAACTAAACTACTGAATATTAACTATTATCTGAATTATTGGATACTACATCGCTACCCTACCAATCAACGATTAAGACCAGAAGAGCACCCACCAGTTATAGCTTTTCTGTTTTGTTTTTTACGAGAACCGCCTTGAACCGGGTATTTCATATCACTTTCTGTAAGCACTCCGAGAGAACTTCTTCACCCACGAAGCATCGAAGCGATCCAACTCTACTGCCCTTCTGGTATTTCTCTTTTCGACACCTGAAGCAGCCGAGATGTTTCCGCAATCCGGACGCTTGAGGGTATCCGAGAACTCGTCAACCGTCCAAAGCAGTACGCCGTTCGTCCAGCCAAAGCCCTTGACAACCTCGTATTCACCACCGCCTCCAGCACCGTTGATGCTCTTAGCCGAGTACTTTTCAAACATGACGCCGTCCGTACCGTTTGGGATTCCCTGGAGTTTGGGTGTCTCCGAAGTGCTGCCTCCGGTGGCGTACCATGTGCAAAACGTACTGTCGACATAGCGCTGGGCTAGTCGCTGCGAGAGGTTTTGCACCGATTGGTAGGCTGGGTCGTCGGTGCCGAATGGTGCGGATATGGTCTTGAGAGATGCCATCAAGATGTGCATGTGTGGTGGCCAGACATTGGGAGAGTCCCATTGCTGGCCAGAGGCGACGTTGGTGGCTGGGATGCCACCGGGTTGGGCATCTAGTTGTGCAGAAACTTTGGCAAAGGCACGCTGAATGGCTAGAGGATTACTTCGGATATACTCCGGTGCAGCACCTGTCCAGAATGGGAAGTACGACGACACGGCGTGGATAACCTTCATGCCTTCAGGGGCTCCTGTGGTTTCTGCGGCAGCCCGGGTGGTGCTATTGGCGAGATCATCTTCATCCAATGGGACGAAGACATTCTGTGCCGAAGACGTGAGGTTGTAGTCAAAGTAGCCAAACTGAGTCTCGTTCCAGAACAGAGCTTGCATCGCACTAGAACGGCTGCCAGCACGCTGGGCCCAGATCTCGTGGCCGGTTTGGTTACCTTGTAGCAGATGGAAGTTTGATAGCGCAGACTCAACTCCAAAAAGGATACTGTTTAGATCTACAGGCACAGTGTTCACAATGTTTAGGCTGCGGAGAGGAAAGTAGACATCCCGAGTAGCGTCGGAGGGGTTGGCAAGCCATCTTGAGGAATAGTCCCACCCAGACTCAGCACCAGAGGCAAGGTTAGCGTACAGCGATGAAATCTGCGAGCTGTTCAATTCAGTTCCGGGGTATATTATACCCGAGTCTGCGTAATAAGAGGTGTTTGTAGCAGTGGTGTAGTCTTCGTAGAAAGACTCTGGACGTGGCTGACTGTTAGATACGTGATATCTGTTGAGCGTCACGGTTTGGTTACCAAGCGAGATCTCGACAGATCTGTTGGCCATCCAGAAATCGTACTCTTTCTCAAGCAGCGGCAGAGCTCTCTCGAGAATGCTGGTGTCATTTGTGAGGGCAATGTATGTTTGAGCCATCAATGCCAACACTGGTGGTTGAGATCGATTTAGATAGTAAATGCGCGCTCCATTGGGGACAAAGCCGTAATCCTCGACAAAATCAAGAAAGTTCTCAATAGCATTTCGTGCCAGATCAACAAAAGATCCTCCGCTGCGCAAGAGACCCTCGATGATCCAGAGTGTATCCCAATAATACGGCTCGCGGAAGCGTCCGCCGGCGATGACGAATGGCCGTTCGACGGGGATAAAGCTGTTGGGGCACGACGAACAGTTACTATGGCCAGTGTACTGTCGGGTGAGATCGGGCCAAATATCGATGACCTTCTCGGCAAACTCGTGCAGCACAGTATCAGATACTTTGGATAGGAAAGTTGCGTTGGTTGTCAAGGACGACGACTCCAAGGCCTCGAGTTCGCCACCGGCCGAGCCAAAATTTTCGTTTAGGAATTGCTGCAAGGCCGTGTTGTTGGAGATGGGCTTCTCAAGCTTGTCAAAAGCGGCATGGATTTCATCCAGGGATTTCAACGCTGGCCTATTTGGGATTCACGTCAGCACTAAGAACAAGGAATAGCCGAGACACGGATCACGGGTCACCTACATGTCGACAAAGGTCTTCGAATCAGAGAAGGGCTGGGCCAACTCGATCTGACGAAGAAGATCGCCATAGCAGTAGATGCTGGAGTTGCATGGCGCCGTGATATTTCCGTCTGTATACAAAGCTTCAGACAGTGAGGCCAGCGTAATCGCCACGATAGATATGCTGGGAGCGGAAGAACGCATGCTTTCCCTGATAAACCCGAATTTAGGGCTCAAGAGCAATGCTTGGTAACAGAAAGATATAAATGAAAAGCAAAGAAAGAAGAGAATGATAAAAGATCTCATAAGAAATAAAATACAGAGGGAATCTATAGAGGAAATATAGGGAGGGCTGGAGCTGTCTTTTTATACCGCAACTGCCAGACCAGTAACTACTCGACTTCCGATCTGCCGCCACTCGGCAATATTATAGATACGTATTATATAACGCTGCATATACATATATGCACTAATGCCATGACCTAGCGTGCATGCAGATGCAAGACCGGCCACCTGAGAGGCTCCCATGAAGCCACTTTCACGCAAAGGCCGATCGGTGAGCTTGGAGTTTACCTCACCTCCATTCTGATGTCACATGCCAAGCCTAGACTGGGATGTTGCTGTTTTTCCCCAGATTATGAGATGGCCCGCTTTTTGCTTACCCGTAATTGGAATTAGGGTTGGAGATCTGTAGAGGCACGTTCTTCATGATGATGATATCAGCTTGATGATGGTGGATGTAAATCAAAAGTATGCAGTTATCGTACCGGCGATATTGTTTCTAGTAGAAACTTCTAGACTACTTGGATCCGTAAAGTCCAGCCTTGTTCTTTGAGCTAGAGCTTTCTTCAATATTATCTTTAGCCTTCTTGAATACTCGTTCTAACCGTACGAGAACCTCATCTTCCTGTTCCAAAGTCTGATAGTGGACGACCAACCTGGGCCCAAATGTCTTCAAGCCTTCGTCCGCCATGAGCTGCACAAACCGAGCATCCGAACATCCAGCATCGGCCAGATCGAGCCACACCATGTTCGTATCGACTGGCCATGTGCATTTCCCACCCAGCGTAGCCCAAAGTTTCTCGATCTTCCTAGCTAACACATGCGTGCCCTTCAATTTGCCACCCTCGCCGGTTGTTCCAGACCCAAATGTCTGTTCGACAGCGACCCATGCTGCTGCTGTAAGCAGGCCAGGCTGTCTGACACCACCGCCTATGGCCTTGCGTGTCCAACGTGCATGCTTGATACTCTGTGCATCACCGACAATGATACTGCCCACCGGTGCGCCGAGACCTTTGCTGAAACACATGGTCACGGTGTCGAAGTGAGCGCAGAGTTCTTTTAGAGAACCAGTGCCGGCTGCCGTGGCTTCCCAGAGACGCGCGCCGTCACAATGCATCTTGATAGAACTGGCTCGCGCAAAGGCAGCGATGCGAGCTAGCTCAGTAGGCGGATACAGAATACCGTTGAGTGTGTTCTCGAGCGAGATTACACGTGTAGGGCACGAGTGAATGTCATCACCCAGAGACACGTGGGGGAGAAGATCCTCAAGGGTCAAATAGAGACCATTGGAGGGAGAGACAGGCTTGATCAAGGCGCCCGAGAAGGAAGAAGCACTATCAACTTGTTAGAGAATACCTTTATCCAACATAATGACATATGTAGATTTAATCACCTAGCTGCTTCGTAGTTCAAGATATGTGAGCGACTGTCGCAGAGGATAGCATAAGGCGGCTGAGTGAGCAAGGCTCGAAGACTGAGCTGGTTGCCCATAGTGCCCGAAAGCACAAAGATGGCTGCCTCCTTGCCACTGATCTCAGCCATGTAGCTCTCAAGGCCAGTTGTAGTTTTACACTCCTGCATGACATCGTCTTGCAGAGTGCAGTTTTGAATAGCTTCCAACATGGCCACGGTCGGGGCAGTCATGGTGTCACCTGTGTTCGAGTTAGTTCACCATGGTCGGCTATATCACGTCGTATAGTAGGACTTCTTACTGCGGAAATCGAAGCTGCAACCGCCACCCGGCTTAACCCAGGCGCTTGCCATTGTGCTGTATTGAAGGTGACTGGACAAAGGTGAGAAATTGGGTTGCTTTGAAGCTTGCCGAAGATGCAATGAGAGACAGCGTTTCAAGCCACTGACTAAAAAACCACCGGGCCTCATGGCTTCCATATCAAGTTACGCTCGATAGTTAGTTTTCGTTGATTTGGCAGATTAACGTCAATAGGCTACATCAAGCTAGCATATCAAGCTAGCATATCAATCACTCAAAACAGCATCGCTGTAAATGTTAATGGGCTTATTGTCACTTTTCCGCGGTGACCGTTTCCTCCCCGCAGTAGCTTGGCCTAGTTGACATGGTGGGGTCACCTACTTTGGCCATACCCCATATTTCAGATACTGGAATATATCGTTAGAGTTGACGATGCTAAGCAACACATGAGATATCATATAAGCGATATCTTCTCATAAGCGAATCAGCGAGAGAAGCACTCACTATCTGCATCAGCTTCGTCTTCAACTAGGCCGATTGACATAAGCAGCCTCTACTGTAGTTGAGTTCAGCAACCGAGGAAGACTTTCCTCACTATCAACAGTTGCGTCGCGGCTGCCATGTTGCAAGCCCATGATGTCTATCGACGATTACTTGTATCGATTCTTAACAGTACATTTCTAAATAGCCAATAGGATAAGTAGCTGAGAGTCTATGACGCAGGAGCTTGCGGGCTTTTTTCCCCTTGTTTTTGCCTCTGTGCTGCCGTTGTCAGACAGATCGAATCAAAACAGGTAAAAGCCATACAAATGTGAGTTCCCCTCTTATTTCATGTATCATATGACTGACTACAACTGGGTTTAGAGCGAAAGAGCACTCTTCTCGGAACATGTATGTACATATACTTGAGACTCTTTGCCAAGTCTATAATTGCAAGTTACAAAACATAAAGATATAAAGAAACTCTGAATCAGGACAATAAACAATCTGCTTGGCTATATCGACATAAAGACACTCGTATATAATACCACATGCGGTGTCCCTTCCACAGTCGCCTCTGCCTGTCTATTACCAACAAGTACTACTACCAGCATATGCAGTGCGTTTGTGACAGTTACTCAATCTCCTATATCTAGCTACCTATATTACCTATATTACATAGTACTTCTTACCTCACTCCTCAGTTACCTCCAGTTACTTGGCGAATTTGACCTTGCAGCGGCCGACGGCGGCCCCAAAAGAATCCTGGCCGATGTAATGCTTTATGCTTTGACACTTCACCTTGCGTCTTGTGTGCCTTGCTTTTTCTCTGCGACCCTTTATATGCAATGATGAGTTGGCAGTCGCCCTAAAGTGGTCTGTGTGCAGCCTTGACGACAAAATAGCAATATTCTTGTATTATTCTTCTCGCTCCCCTTTCTAATGGGCGTGAACCTGTTTCTTAGAAATAAAAAGAACATAAATAATCATAATAATAAAGCCTGATTTGATTCTTTTTAGGTCTAAGTGCATACCTACGCGAGCAGAAAAAAAGAGGATGTGACCAAGAGTTAAACGTATAAACAGAAACTCTTGTGCTCTTTTTTTCTCTGGCCCTCTCTACTCTTCTCTTTTGCTTCTTAATCGTTCCAACTATCACCAAGCAGGTTTCAAGCTGATGAGCATCCTCTATTTTCCACTCTACAGTCGGCTATTGCACAACCACACTCTTGCTTAAATCACAACCATTCTTCATCACCGCTTTCGTGTTTATCTCGAATAACACCACCGTGCCATTGATGGCTTTATATTGAAACATTAAACGGTCTCCGGGCATCGTTTCGCCATGATGCACTGCAAGACGACAACAAAACTAAACTAAAGTATTATCGTTTGATAACTATGATAACTACAAAGCCCATTCCAACTCCAAAATCCTCATGAGAAGCATGAAACCTGTCAGTGCTCATGTCAAAATCCGTACCAGCAAAAGCACTCTTTATCTCTTTCTTCCTCACTTTCTATCCATAGCTTACCCCGGAAGAGTTCATGATAGCCTTCTACTACCCCACTAACACTATTGTTGGATTGCTCTCCTGGATATATGCAAAAGGAAATGACAAGAAAAATGAACAAACAAAAAACCAAAACACCAAAAAATATATCAGCATGCCGCCCGCGATATCGAATGTCAAAACTTGACTTCTCTCCCTGTCCTTGTCCTAGTGCTCTCCGCTTCGTTCCAACTTTCCGCCTTTCCTGGCCTGTGGTACCAGGAAATCTCCCAATCTTGATTACCGAATATACGATCTCCGATCCGACTGTGATTGATGAATCAGGCAGGTGACCTCAGACAGTACGATGTAGTCATATATGGCCTTCTCTCTGTCTCTCTGAAGTGTCATTCCCCATAGATTATTTTACCGAGACCACTTCATCAACCATTGGATAACGGCCTCAAGGTTTGTCTCCTCTTTGACGCTGATTCCATAGCAGCTGACTTCGCGGTTATTGATGCGACTCAGCTGCATCTCATCAATGAGCTGATCTACTGTTATCCGATTAGGGAGATCTGACTTGTTACCCAACACTAGAAGAGGAATGCCTATCAAGGTCGGCTGCTCCATTAGCATATGGAGCTCGTCTCTCGCCAGCGACATCTGTTCCATGTCAGCAATATCGACAATGTACACGATGGCATTGACGTCTCGACAATACCGCTCCCACATGGCTCGAAACCGCGGCTGGCCTCCAATGTCCCAACATTTCATCGTGACATGTCCCCGCTTTACTTTCTTCAAGTTGAAGCCCACCGTGGGGATAGTACTAAAGAAGAATAATGTGTTAGTAAAACATGTGTGCGATCACGAGCTATATCATAAGGATATGATAAGTCTGCAAGGCCAGCTTTCTATCCATCCAAGACAGCCGTTCATCTCGAAGTTAATCGAACGATGCGACAGCCAAGACAAAGCCGGCGCAAAACGAACGGGAAATATGTGGCTTACTCAATAGTGAACTCGCCGCCCTAAAAGTTTTTACAGTCAGCCATTACAATTTTCTCAGCCAGAGTCAAATGCACGCGGAGAGGGGTGCGCCACACCATAACCAATCATGGCTAATATGGCTACTATTGCTATCGAAATCTAAAGCAAATATTTCAAGACGACCCTTGCCGCAACAGCGATATTTGGAGAGACTTACTGCTATCACCCGGATAAGGGAAGTTTTGCCTGCATTTTGTAAACCAACAAGAGTGACATCCATCTCCGTGGCCCTATTGAAAGAAGAAGAAAAGTATGAAGGTTAGCTCGCCGCACAATGGTATCACGTGTCGAGGACACTCAAAACGGAATGCTAAGCAAACACTATGAAGCTCTAGCTGAGCGACATGCCCATGAATAGTCTACAAAGCAGACGTCGGGCAAGCTTAGTTTGAGTGGATGCCTAGCACAGTTGTAGTGGGTGGGCGCTGCTGATATCGCAACACTCTTTGAGCTAATGCTAGGATGCGCAGCTTGGCTCACACCAAGATAGCTACCACCGATCAGCCCGTCGAGTCGCATGCGGGACAAACTCACCAGAAAAGACTCAACAGCCAATCATACACTTGTCGAAAAAGGACGGCCATGGCTGCGATAAAAATAATGAAAAAAACCAGTAAAGCGAAGTGAGGCTATTCTGTTATAGAAGCTTAACCGAGCTTGATGATAAGTTGAGGGTGGAGCTCGAGCTTATGATCGGATCGCGGGGGAATAACGAGACGGTGAATGAGCGTAAGTAGATAGAAGCTAAGCTATGTTGAGCCGACAGATGAAGTCAAGAACCAGCTGAGCGAACTAGGGGGGAGGGGTGATATCAAAAGGACAAATCGATTCGAAATGCGAAAGAATTGATGCGACGGCAAGGCTCGAGGGCTTTAAGAATGTGGGCTGAGAGGTCTAGAGAGAAATATATAGTTGGATATATGATAGAGATAGATGTGGGCGGCCAAGTCAATAAATAAACAGATGATGAAGCTTGTTAAATTTAGAGCAATAGTTCGATTGAAACGAAGAGCAGGCTTTTCCTGTTTTTTTACAATTTGATAATGAACAAAGTAACGAAACGAAACAAGATCCAAAGCCAAAAAAATATCCTGGGACTAAAAAATGACGATATTGACCGGTTGAGGAAGAGAAAAAGGCGCTAAGCTTGCTAGGGAATGGAAACAAGGAAAATGAAAATAAAAGAAGAAAAAAATGGCTGCTAAGTTTAGCAAATACATGTCGTTGGCGTGGTATTAGCTTAGTTATATAGCTTGCCTTATTCAGGTGCTAATAGGTAGCTAAACGATGAGCTTGTAGTGGCTTTGACGCTCTAGTTTAGGCCCCTGTTATAGTGGGTGCTCAGAATAGCTTCTAGCCTCAAAACCCTAGCAGTAGATTGTGATAGAAGAAGGAATATTATAATCTAAGTCAAGAACGACACGAAGACAAAACCACCCTTCCCCAACTAATCAATGTGAAATTGAAATGGGAAGAAGTTCATACAAAGTCTACCAACATCAAAATTGCTCGATAACTATATATCTCCCAACAAATTGTTTCTACTACCCGCCCGCAAGAAGAAGGGGGCCTTCGGCTTGCCAAACCCCCCTAAGCTGTGATATTAAGAACATCCCGGCCACACCGTCTTTCTATGGATATAATAAGCTGATAGTCTCTCATCACGGTCGATAGAAAGAACTACGTACTTTCGTACTTTTCCATACCCTTGAAGTACGAACAAAGAAATGAGTGCCTATCAATGTCCAAGAAGTATAAGAAACGATTGGCATCACAACGGACTTTCAATCTTATGATACAGACGTTTGTTGTTGCAACTAGGGTGTCTAATCCAATAGACAACACGAAAGTTGAGCTAGCACAAAGAAGGCTTGGGGATTCATTATCTTATAAGGCAATACTAATTACACATGGGACTCGTACTTTATGTGATCATCGTCTAAGTAGATGACTGGACTACCCATTCTATCGAGAATTAAGGAAATATAGATTTTGTAACGGAGAAAGTGCAACGTCTGTAATCTTCCGAGAAAGTACAATTTTCAATATAATTTCATGCAAACAAATGCTTCAGAAGCTATATTTGCCATTCGAGAGTCAATACTCGGTATCTGCTCACTCTACTAAGCCATATGCATGCTTGTCCGAAGGAGAATGAAACGAGATACATGCAAGAGACATGACCTTTCCCAAGAAAGACATGATATTCTCGTTTCATGACATGCTTGACACTACACTACACTAGCTACACCTATGATATAAGATGCTATAAGCCTTGCGGTGAGTAACCGTTGTAACTATTACCCCGAGGGCTAGCTAATATTAGGTTAGTTCCGAGAATCTCGGCACAATTGTGACCAGGCGGAGATGTACACAATTCTTTCTACTAACTGAGTCAGCAACACCATCACACTGCTTGCAGCCTCTTGCTTTCTTAGGCCACAACAGTCAGAGGACCACACATCTCTCTGATCATTTCCTATACTGTGTCGAGTTCACATATATTAATTTCTCAATCCCATCCCTTCATGCCATATCGGGGATAAAAGACACTCCAATGTTATGTTGCCTTGGATTATAGTTGCTATATCACTTCGCCGTTATAAATCTTGGGTATCTTATGTGTAATTGAGAAAATAACAGTCCAGATCTTAGACGATATCTCCATGTCGGCCACTCGATTTTCTCCCATGCTAGTTGCTCGGCTCGGATAGCATACACAAAACTTTAGCTACTCTCTCGACTGAAATTACCATTATTTGCATCGCCATTTTCGTGCTCCCACACTTCGATGCAGGCTTAGATTACATATGCAAGCTGTATGTGAAGTACGGATGAAGGCTGGGGCTTCGATAAGTGCGTGGGAGGTATAGCAATACGAGCATGTGATATGAACTGGATATAGTTAGTTATAGGATTCCAAAATACAAATTGGGCTTGAATTTTCAGTTGTACGTACAAATAGTTCAAGTGATGTCGAGAAAACTAACAGCCCTTTTTTTCAATGAAAACGATTCACCGGCGGCTATAACAACACTATGCCTCATATCAAAGTTTGTGCCCTACAACCGCTCGTCACATTTAGAAGAAAATGAGCAAGGGACCCGGTGTAGAAGGATGTTTCTATCTTTCTTTCTTGCTCCTAGAAACAACAAGTGCGTTTGTGTTTATTTGCCAGGGATGATGCCTGGCTCGTCTGCACCAACTCTTCCTAGTTTCCATTCCTAGTGCCCGTGTAAGTCTCATCAATAAAACGGACGTTGCCAATTATGAGTATATTGGCTGATTTGAGCTGAGCAATGAAGCCGACGCCATTATATATTACCGAATCAGTAGATAAGAAGCCCATACCCATAGAAAACCTACTGGCGCTTCTTTTTCGGTCATCTTTTCACATTGCCAGAATAATACATAGGCAAAGCACACTAAAGTGATCACCAGTGCAGATGTCACTGAGATCCTCTGAATTCTCCACTCACTATGTAACCCAGAGGAGCACGGTTTTGCATGTATACACACGTATGTATGTAGTATTAAGACTTGAGAGTCATGTGTACAGCTCATAATAGCAGTGATAGTACTATACAGTAGAAGCAGCAGTTGGAGGGAAAGATGGCGCTGTGGGCTTCGAGACGGAGAGAGGCGCACAGAGACTGTCTCTCCAGTCGGCGGTTACCGCTTTCCATTAAGGCCCACCGCCCAAGGAAAAGAGAGTTAGGATGTGTCAGAAACTGCTTTTTGAAGCCGCTGGTGATTATCATGTGCTGGTGCTACTGTGAAGTCGTGGATTACAACTAGATTAAGAGATGATCACTGGTGATTAGTACTAGCCTAGAGCTATACTATATTGACGATCTATGGAGGTCGCCTATGATTGTTAAGTTGGTGATCATTTACGCCTCAAGAAATCGGGCGGCTTGCCAAGCGAGTGGAAATCTGTGAAGATACCAAGGAGGAGAAGGAGAAGAAAAGGCAATAAGAGTAACGGTTCAAAGTTCAAGTACGGGCTCGCTAATCTTTTTTTTTGGTAATCCGCATTGTTTGTGACTGGCCCAAAGAAAGCCCAAGGGCTAACATCTTCCCGTGATATTAGATAATGATTTGTGGCGCTTAATCAGTGGCTCAGGGCGTTATTTTAAGCTTGGGTAACTTAGCAGTGCTGGGCGTTCTGTCTCATCCCAATGGGGCTTTAGAAATGGCCTCTGAAATGTTTAACACAGGGATTTGCTCATCAGCGGCTCGCCTGCTCTATTTGTAAGTTTGCAGTTGAATGGACTGGTCTCTTTGGTTTGTTTGATCTAGTCAGTCAGTAGCCTATATTTGCTATAGTCCAGGAAATAACATAACACTCAAAGACCAAGCATCGGCGGTTCTAAGTCAACTGCCCTGTATCAAAGAACCGATATTGAACTCTTACGCTCTATAAAAGAAAGCATTATAACTATATCACGCCAGCTGACAGGTAGTCCGTCCGTCAGTCACGTTGTTGCAATGCATAGAAGCCCCTTCGGCTGTATCGAAACCCACCGGCCTATACTGGCGGCCGGTCCGTCTCATGCTCAGCTGCAATCACTTGCATAAGCGACTAGATCTAGATCGCCTTACATGAAATCCACTGCGGCAATGCCAGAGCGAATGGATGGGCGGGCTTATATGGGCTCCGACATTTGTCCCTGGTAGGCCTTGATTCAATTGGCGGTTACAACTGCTTTGTGACAGTAACAATCACCTTATGATTCCAAGTATATACAATATGTTAGTTCCCTTGCTAGATTGGTTATAAACGACAATGTGTTTGTTCTAACTAGAGCTAGCTATTGAAGGGGTTCAAATGCCCTAAGCGGGACATCTATCTGTACTTTTTATGCACTAAACTGAACGAAAGTAGTTTTATTTCTATGTCAAAACAAAACGGCCTTGTAGCGTACTAATGAAACCAAATTTTGACATGAAACGATATATTACATACAGATATGTCCATAATATTATCATACTTATATCAAGATCAAGAAACTTAGACCATATCAACTTTTAACAAAGAAAAAATAAACAGATAGGGTTTTTGAGCTTTAGGGTTAATGAAAAGTAATGAAAAGCATGGTTTCTGAATGCCCCACCATAATAACAGCTAACTACTATAGCAGGGATTCCAAAGGCGGTGAGAAATATTAGCTTGATTTGACATACATTTTCTTATCGATAACTATCACGTGTGGAACAGCTAGGAAATTTTTTTTTTTGCAGGCGTTGTTTTTTTTTGCGCCTGTTTATGTCGCTAAGGTAGTTGCGATTAAGCGTAGAAGCATTAGCCAAATTTTGGCAACGACGATAGTCTAACGTTATTCCAAGCCTCAACATCTCATAACTTTTGTTACTGACAGCTACCAGTTAAGCCGCCATAGCTCATATTCAGTCATTGAGGCGTCTTTCAGTCTCTTGGCTTTTGTTACTCTACTTTGAAATAAAATCTGCGTTCAAGCCATCAAGAGTCTTGGTTCTTCAACCAAGCTCTTGAACGTCTTGCCTATCGACGACAGCATGGCACCATCTGCCACATCCTCAGCGTCTTCCGGCACCAACACGGTCTGGGACTATCAGTACAACACGCTTCGTCGTGAAAATCTGTTCAGAAACCCACCAACCGACCACTCGGCCTACCCATTGCTACAGGAGGCCGTTAACCCGCACATTGAGGCATTCGACGGCATCTTCAGATCCAGTAATGGCCGTAGTCTAATAGAACATGCTGTTGCCGACATTGGCAGCAAGATATTTGCTGACAATGCTGAGGGCTCGACCAACCAGCTTTCCGTGCGTATCAAGTCGGTCGACCTACAGAAGTGCTATCTGCCGCCCTCCAACACCTTTGCCAAGAACCGCGAGATCTACCCTTCAGAGTGCAGAGAACGCCACGTCACTTACCGTGGTCGTCTCATGGCTGTATTTGAGTACCGGATAAACAATGGTGAGCCCCGCGAGTTTCAGAGAGACCTGGGTCTGGTGCCCATCATGGTTAAAGTATGTTTGAACCTCTAATTTTGACAACACAACCTACATGCATTCATAAACCTATAATAGCATGGCTAACATATATTCTTCTCTTTTCTATAGTCACGGAAATGTCACCTGCGCGGTATGAGCCCTGCTCAGCTCGTCAAGCACAAGGAAGAGTCTGATGAAATGGGTGGCTACTTCATCATCAACGGTAATGAGAAGCTTATTCGTCTGCTCCAAGTCAACCGCAGAAACTTCCCTCTCGCCGTTGTCCGTCCTAGTTTCACGAACCGAGGCGTCGGATACACTCAATACGGTATCATCTTCCGCGCACTGCGCCCAGATGAGACCTCTCAGACCAACGTTCTGCACTACCTGAATGATGGTAACGTCACCTTCCGTTTCTCATGGCGCAAGGCCGAGTACTTGTTGCCTGTCGTCATGGTGTTGAAGGCGTTGGTCGAAACTAGCGATCGTGAGATCTTTGAGGGTCTCATTGGCCCCAATGGTTCTAAGGCTGTTGAGAACACCTTCTTGACTGACCGTGTTGAGATTCTTCTACGCACTTTCAAATCCTACAACCTGTATACTAAGGACTCTGTTCGCGCCTACATTGGTGAGAAGTTCCGTCCGGTGCTTGATGTCCCTTCTTCTATGTCCGACTACGATGTAGGCACTGAGTTCCTGCGCAAGGTTGTCCTAGTTCACCTGGGCAATGTTGATGTAACCCAGGAGCAGGATTACGACAAGTTCAAGCTTCTTTTGCTAATGGTCCGCAAACTGTACGCCATGGCCGCTGGAGAATGTGCTGCCGACAATGTCGATGCTGTCCAGAACCACGAGATTCTGCTAGGAGGCTTCCTGTACGGCCAGATCATCAAGGAGCGTCTGGAGGAGATTGTCGGTAACAGTCTGCGCCTTACTTTGAACGAGTACCTGCGTTTCAACCCCGCCAACAACTTCGCATCCAGTGGTTTTCAGGCGGACTTCCCCAACAAGGTCTTTCGTAAGGTTAATGACAACATTGGTCGTGCTATGGAGTACTTCATGTCCACTGGTAACCTGTCATCGCCAACTGGCCTTGATTTGCAGCAGGCTAACGGTTTTACCGTTGTTGCCGAGAAGCTAAACTTTATGCGTTTTATCTCCCATTTCCGCATGGTTCACAGAGGTTCTTTCTTCGCCCAGTTGAAGACGACTGCTGTGCGTAAGCTGCTGCCTGAATCGTGGGGTTTCCTGTGCCCTGTCCATACTCCTGATGGTTCTCCTTGCGGTCTTTTGAGTCATATGGCGCACAAGTGCAAAATCATGACAGAAAGTGTCGATGCCTCTGCTGTTCCTGCCCTAGTCTATCAGCTGGGTGCCTGTGAGACCAGTGCTGCTGCTGGCGATGACCACTGCCCCATCATGCTTGACGGCAAGATGCTGGGATGGGCTTCCTTGGCTGTTGCTAAGCGTATTGCTGACTCTATCCGCCACTGGAAGGTTGAAGGTTCACACAACGTCCCTGTTCTTCTTGAAGTCGGCTACGTTCCTCCTTCTAATGGTGGTTCTTTCCCCGGTGTTTACATGACCTCTACCGCTTCACGTATGATTCGTCCTGTGCGCTACCTTCCTCTGGACAAGCAAGATTGGGTTGGCCCTCTTGAGCAGCCTTACATGTCAATTGCTTGCGTTGATCAGGAGATCAAATCTGGCCAAACTCACGTTGAATTCTTGCCTACCAACATGTTGTCTATTCTGGCCAATATGACTCCGTTCTCAGACCACAACCAGTCCCCCCGTAACATGTATCAATGCCAGATGGCTAAGCAAACCATGGGTACGCCCAGTACCGCTATTGCTCACAGAACCGACCACAAGATGTATCGCATTCAGACTGGTCAAACTCCCGTCGTCCGTTCTCCTCTTCACAATGCTTATGGTCTGGACAACTTCCCCAATGGCATGAACTCTGTTGTTGCTGTTATTTCTTACACTGGTTACGACATGGACGACGCTATGATTCTAAACAAGTCTTCTCACGAGCGTGGATTTGGTCACGGTACCATCTACAAAACACATGTGTGCAGCCTGAAGTCTGACTCCAGATCACGGACAGCGCGCTCTATAACCAAGATGTTTGGTTTCCCCAAGGGTGCCTACGTCAAGGACAAGCATTTAGACTTCCTCGACGAGGACGGTTTGCCTCATGTCGGCCGCATGGTTCGTGAGGGTGATATCTTGTGCGCGTGGCACACTATCGAGGTTGATTACAACGGTAACTACGTCAACCACGATGGACAAGTACACTTTGAAATGTACAAGGAATCAGAGACTGCTTTTATCGACCAGGTGCGTTTGATTGGTGCTGAGTCGGGGACCGAGCCTCTACAGCAGATCTCTATCAAGCTGAGAATACCTCGTGCACCTGTAATTGGTGACAAGTTCTCATCGCGCCACGGACAGAAGGGTGTTGCATCCCAGCGTTGGCCCTCCGTCGACATGCCCTTCACAGAGTCTGGCATGCAGCCTGACACTATCATCAACCCTCACGCTTTCCCCTCTCGTATGACTATTGGCATGTTTATCGAGTCGCTGGCTGGCAAGGCTGGTGCTCTACACGGTCTCGCCCAGGACTCTACACCGTTCCAGTACGACGAGACGCACACTGCAGGTGACTACTTTGGTGAGCAGCTAGTCAAGGCCGGCTTCAACTACCACGGTAACGAGCCCATGTACTCCGGTATCACTGGTGAGGAACTTCACGTTGATATCTACATTGGTGTTGTCTACTACCAACGTCTGCGTCACATGGTCAACGACAAGTACCAAGTGCGTTCGACAGGTCCTATTGTCCAGACCACGGGCCAGCCTGTGCAAGGTCGTAAGCGTGCTGGTGGTATCCGTGTGGGTGAAATGGAGCGTGACTCGCTTCTTGCCCACGGCACAGCGTTTCTGCTCAAGGATCGTCTTCTCAACTGCTCCGATTATGTTGAGGCATGGATGTGCCGCACTTGTAGCTCCTTCCTCTCTGTACAGCCTACAGTGCCGCGCTTCCTTAGCAAGCAACGCAAGGTGTCTACAGTGCGCTGCCGTAAATGTGCTGTCCACGCTGACGAGGCTACTGCTGATGACTGGCAGAGAGGAGAGACGTGGGAAGATGGCCAAGGCGCACAGTACATTGGCGGTGACAACACGGCTATGGTGGCCATTCCCGGTGTTCTGCGGTACCTGGATGTCGAGCTGGCAGCCATGGGTGTCAAGCTCAAGTACCATGCCAGCTCAGATGACGTTGTGCGTAGAGGCAAGAGACGGCCGCTCAAGTGGGACGGCGAAAACTTGGGATCAGCGCAGTAGACGGAGTGGGTTGTTGCATTAAAAAATGGCATTGGGAGTTGTGATCTGTTTTGTTAGGGAAAATCTTCGTTTATGCGGGCAACTAAGTTCTTGTTTTTTGTCTTGCCCCTGTTTTTTTATTATTATTTTATCATATATTCTAGCCGTTTGGTTCTCACGCATTTCGATATTTATTGAATTGATATATATGTGGGATTCTAGAATGAATTGTATATACTCATACAACTACTATCATGATTAGTGCAACGTAACTAAAGAACTGGAAAAGAACCAAAGCCTTGGCATCTTTCACCAGTTTGTGCCTGTGACTATCATCTTGATGCTATACACATCTGTCCTACTGGCTCTCACAGCGAGCCTTATAGAGTGTATCAGGTAAAAAGGCAGCTTTAGCCTACAATTGAGATTAAATACGACTGATAAGTCATGGCCCGTAGATGTAAAACATCTTCGTCTCTCGCTTGGTTGGCGTGCCTGAAAATTCGAGGCTCCAGCTACCTGACTGGCGTTTAAATCACCTAATTTGCCAGGGAATCGCCGCAGGAAAATATAACTGCGGCTCTGTCAAGTCAAACAGCTTTCGCGATTGGATGCATTGCATAACTTTGTATGGACTGCGCTAGATCGAATCTATCTTGTAATATAGATTGGATGCATACAATTAGAACATAATGATGTCGTGACTACTGAAGATATTGCGTTTTTGTTTTATGATGATGTCTTGATGTCTTTTTGTGTGTGTTTGCTTACTCACTAGTACAAAATTGCACTAACATCTGTGCTTGTATCCCTGCATCTATATCTCTGTCTGTGCCTTGCATTCTATACTTTTGTGCACCGGCGGTGACTTTAGTTTTCAGAATATCGAAAAGAAATTAGACAATTTATCAGTTTGAGGTTTGTCTCATTGGAAAAATCATATCCATGTGCCTTGGCGAGTTGCCTGCTATGTATTGACGCCACATGAAGTATTGATCTGATCAATGCCTAGATGATATATAAAGAGGGTTTTTGTAACCGTTGTAACGTATATACTATGACTGCACAATTGTGGAATGTTCTGTAGACTTGAGTGAATTCAGGCATATAACTTACTTGAGATACATAGCCCTTTACGGGAAAAGAACATGTCATATTCCTTCAAGGTTGTACATCGTCTGTTCTTTGCCGCTTTAACGATATCATATATATTTAATTACGTGTTTCTTATATTGAGATAGTACATAAGAAAGTGGCCTCCGAAGCTATGTTACACAGTGCAAAAAGTCCGTTATATCACACATACCAGTCGTCATTTAACAGTTTCATTATCAAATAGGAATTTCTGACTAGAAGAAGTTACTTTTGTGCAATAATAATCTCTGTGTCGGAAAATACAAGGTGCAGCTACAGTATATCGATGTAGTCAGTAGTCCCTACATCTCGTGATGTACATGTATTAGAAAAGCCTTGGTCTAGACCTTGTTCGAAGTATATACGATATGATGAGGGTTGCTCGGATTTGTTCATAAGTCTCGGCCATGACTCTTTACAGCTCTAAAGGACAGCCCAATATCTTTTCATTGCTAATATATCATACACAACACGGACGGACGATAGAGTGTCTATGTTAAATCTCGCTATATTCCAAGACATTGGCTTTATCCACAGCCACACACGTATTGATTTATTTTGAGAAAGAATCTGCGAC
Organism: Davidsoniella australis; assembly: GCA_009806335.1. Classification (NCBI taxonomy): domain Eukaryota; kingdom Fungi; phylum Ascomycota; class Sordariomycetes; order Microascales; family Ceratocystidaceae; genus Davidsoniella; species Davidsoniella australis. Next base: position 6,639 of record RHLR01000306.1, on the reverse strand, counting down.
TTAAATTATTCTATAACTAGCTATTTCTAAGGCTCAATCTTATGTTGAGAAGGGCATCTATCGACAGATCTTGGCTTTCGTTTTGTAGTATTTCTGTTTTTTATTATTTCTTTTTGTATCATCCGGCTATCGTGCCGGCCCACATGTCTATACCGGGCAATTGCCTTTCCTCTTGTCGACAGCTATCCGCATTGACTGCCGTAATTTCCTTCCTGGGACTTTACATGACGACTGTTCTTTCTGTTTTTGTTTGCCTCGCTTCCTTAACGGTTCACAAAAACAAGACCTTGAACAGACTTTGAACTTCTCACATCCGTTTCATTCTTTCATTTCTATCTTGTGTCGTTCTCGACAAGATCCGTTTTCATTTCTATCCTTTCTTTCGTGTCTGAAGATTTGTCGAAGTCTTCAATATTTACACTGCCTTGAGACGTTCAGATCTCATATTCCAGAGATAACTTCACACTGAGAAAACTCCATTATTCATCATAGTTACCGCATTCCCTTCTATTGTTTATCACTTACCATGACCCGACTGTCTATAATTAGCACTATTCTGGTCTTGACTATGACCCTGGTCACGGCTCAGCCAGCAAATACAAGCCCTAACAAAGTTGGCCCGTACAACTATGGCTTTGATGTCCATCAGCGCATCTTTGCCAAGAGAGACACCACTTCCAATGGCCGGATTATCGTGACGGGTATCGAGACGGAGGGTGATGGCGAGCCACCTAACCGCCTTGAGATCCGCCAGTTGCGTGATGATCCATATGGCTGGAACCTATATTTGTTGGCTCTAAGCATGTTGCAATATACCGACCAGGACGACGCTTTGTCGTTCTATCAGATCGCCGGTACGTTAGTATATTCACTGATATGTATCTATGTACTAATATGTTGCTTATTCAAGGTATTCATGGCATTCCGTTTCAGTCTTGGAATGGCGTTGAGCCCAAGAGCGCCCAGACTACTAACACGGGCTACTGCACTCACTCCTCTGTTTTGTTTCCTACCTGGCACCGTCCCTATCTTGCCCTACTAGAGGTAAGTCTATAGTTCTGAGTGCCTTTCCCATTTGCAATATCTGACTTAGCATAGAAAACTCTGTATGATAATGTACAGGAAATCGCATCCTGGTTCCCTAACAGTACCGAACGAGCCCTGTATACCAAAGCCGCCAAGACCTGGCGTATGCCATATTGGGATTGGGCATTGGATCCTCCGGATGATGAAAGCATATTTTTGCCTGAGTTCACCACCTCTGGTATCAAGGTTAATGGACCGGCAGGGAAACAGTATATTGCCAACCCTCTGTATAGCTATCGCTTCAACCCTTTGGATACTAGTGCTTTTCACTACGTGGGAGTAAGTACCCTTCAATCCAAAATTCGTGGGTCTTATCATAGGCACTCTAACTCAATTGATCACTAGTTCCAAGCCTGGAAAACTACTCAACGTTATCCGACTTCTAATACAGCCGATTCGTCCTCTCGAAACGCGCTTGCCTCCAAGGAGCTTGACGCTCAAACAAACTCTCTACAACAACGCATCTTTACCCTCCTCTCTCGAAATGAGGGATACCAAGCTTTCAGCAGCAAGGTGTTTAACACTACCGAGGGCCGACCGCATGAATCTATCGAGGCCATACACGACGTTATTCACGTGGCATCAGGCGGTAGAGGTCACCTATACTATATCCCGTTCTCAGCGTTTGACCCAGTGTTCTTCCTGCACCATACCAATGTCGATCGCTTGACAGCTATCTGGCAAACCATGTACCCTGATGAATGGATCTTAGAGTACGCTGCAGGAGAAAATAGTTACACAACTGAGATTGGCGAGATAGTTAATGCTAACACGTCCCTAACGCCGTTCTATGCCGACGAAGATGGCAACTTTTGGACTTCCAACATGGCCAGAGACACCCGGACATTCGGCTATGTATACGAGGAAACGGCTAGATATCCGCTTAATGGTAGCAGTGCCGCCATGTCCCGTAAGACATTGGTTTCCACTATTGTGACCAAGTATGGTCGCGCCGGTGTTGGTGGGGTCCTCAAGGCTTCAGTCAAACGCGGAGAGAGCCGGTCAGATGCTTACCGCCGTCGGGCCAAGTTCCGCATTCAGGAAGGCAAGACTCTTCTCGCTGCACCGGACTTCTCAAGACATTCGCTCATTCCTGACCCGCCTATCGATGCTATAATCAAAGACGACAAATATGCCGAATGGCTTGTTAATGTCAATGTACCAAACCGTGCTTTGGAGTCTACATTTGCAATTCATTTTTTCGTGGGTCCTCCACCCAATAGCTCGACATCGTGGGGATCAGCTCAGAACTTAGTTGGAACGGTCAGTGTTTTCGCCATGCTAGGCATGGGGAATCCCAAGAACCAGATTGTTGGCACTATTCCCTTAACATCGGCCTTGATGAAGATGATTTCGACGGGTTGGATCCTTGATCTCGAAGAAAACAGCGTCATGCCATTCTTACAAAAGAATCTACACATTCGCGTAGCCAAGGATGGCACAGACCCGGTCGAGCCGTCCAAAGTGCCCGGCTTGGTCATCAAGATCGCCAAGGCCGAAGTCAAGATTTCGGCGACCGGAGAAGAACTGCCTAGCTGGGGGCCCGTGCAAGATCTGTTTACTCTACCTTCGACTGGTCTAGCAGGACTGGACTACTGAGACGGGTGTGCTAGTAATGAAGAAGGTGGGAAGTGATGTAGTATAGTTATTTGTATTGAGTTTAGAAGGCCATACTAGCTCTCAATTCAACTGACCATAAAATGAACTTGACCTCATCTTCATGTTGACAATACATGCACTGAAAGTAAGCCAAAAATATGCAAGGATATCCCATCATAAAGCGTTGTTAGTAGGCACGTGACTAACATTAATGTGGGCCGGCAAGGCGTCAAGCTGTGAGAAGGCGGAACCTCAAATTTCTTCAGCCTTGGGAGTTCTTTTGAGTGAGCTTGACGCCAACTGTGACGACCTCCAAGTGCTTTTTTTTTGTCTATAGTAGAACGGCCAATTGATATCTCCGTGCTCACCGCCTGTTCATTTCGAAACGAACTCGATTGTCTTGCTTTGATACTCACTCTTTTGTGCACCTCTATTCCTCTACTTGCAATTGCGACGACAAGCATCACTAAAAGGCCACACTCGACGCCGACGACGATACATACATTCTTTTCATAAATCTTACCCACAAGGTCTTCCGGACGCTAAACCAAGACAGACACCATGAAGCTAGTTAGGTAGGTTAGAGAGTTTGCGCCCTATCTATCTTATAGCTGGACGATTTGCAGCTATGGGAAGAGGGGTTGAAATGCTACTTTTGGAGGGGCTGTAGTGGCTAACATAAGCTTAGATTTTTGATGAAGTGCCAGAACGAGACTGTCACAGTCGAGCTCAAGAACGGTATGTCTTATTTAGAGATTCAAACACCCAATCTCCAACTTGCCAAAGCATGTTGGCTTTGGATAGACAAGTGGACATATGTCTTGACCATATAGAAGAGCAATGATTTGGCTAACTTGAAGGTTTTTCTCGGTACAGGTACTATTGTGCACGGCACCATCACATCAGTTTCGCCGCAGATGAACACTGCCATGCGCAACGTCCGCATGACCGTGATTGGCCAGGAGCCCATCTCTCTGGACTCTATGAACATTCGTGGTTCCACCATCCGCTATTTCCTGCTGCCCGATTCGCTACCCCTCGACACGCTGTTGATTGACGACGCACCCAAGCCCAAGAACAAGGCGCGGAAAGAGGCGGATCGGGGAACCCGTGGTGGTCCTCGTGGTGGTCGTGGTGGAGGCAGAGGGCGCGGTCGTGGAGGCAGAGGTATGGGCCGTGGCCGGAATTAAAGCAAAAGATCTTGACCTATACACCTTCAGCCAGCCAGCCGGTGGATGTGAAGTGGCAGGGGGGAGGGGAGATAATGTACGCAATTGGTGTGTTGCTTGGTCCTACTATGTGCTTCTCTGGTTATCAATCTGACCCAAAGCACAAGTTTTGGACCGAGTGTTTTATGATACGCTACTAGCTTTCTTCTTGCTGTGTCTGATATCCCGAAGACTACACACATACAGCATTGTTAGAGTTAGTAGACGCCTGCATATGACTTCTTTTTGTTTTTCATCGTCACGGACTGCGAGAGGAGAGGTCATAGAACGAGAAAAGATCTCGTAATTCTCTTCTGTCTATCTGCTTCAAAGGAACGGCAAATGCCTGCAGTTGAAATGGAAGTTTATATTTGATGACTTTCTTCCTGTTCTCGTCTTTTTTTTTCACGAGTTGTTTCTTCCTGCATACTTTTGATCATGTTGACTTTTCTTCCTTTCCTCGTTTATCGAGAATAGTCTCCCCTCTCATGCTCCTAGTTACTCGTTGCTATATTTTGCTTTCTTTCTTTTTTTGCTATACTTGTTACGCTTGTTTGTTTTCTTCACACTTATTTTATCTTTCTTTGCGGGCTTCGATAGGATCTCCAGGCGTTGGGGCTTTGAAACAAAAGAAATGAAAAAAAGAAGAGACTTTAATACGTATGAAGTCTCTATCTATTATCACAAACATTTATATTCCGCATCTTAATTGTATATATATCACATGATGAATGAATACGTGTATTCATGGCCACTCCTGCTTGAATATCTAATCGCGAGGTTAAGTATGGGTTATCTGCTATTCTACATCTTTATGTTATCGATCTATATTCTCCAGACTCTCACAATCTGAAGCTTTTCCCATCCGGCAGTTTTACCACTCGTGCTGACAGTTTCCGCTCGCCATTCCAGACCCAGGGCACGTATACGGTCTTTCACCTGGTCTGGGTGATTCTGTCTGCACAACAAGATATACGCGATGCCTCGATGCGAGAGAACATCTTGCAAAGAATCTAGCACCTTATTGGTAGTTTCCATACCGTCATGTCCACCAGCATAAGCCAATGCCAAGAAATACTCGTCTTCTTCGAATTGTGAATGCGAGTCTTTCATCTCAACCACGGTGGGCTCTATCGGCATCTCTGGTGTCGGAACATATGGTGGGTTGAAAATCAACACATCAACCTGCTGAGAACGCCATGGGCCGAATAAATCAGCATTGGTAGCGCACATGTACGATGCGGCTGTGTCTATATGCGTCTTGTGTGCCTTGCGGATAGTATCAACTGTGGCTTTGCAGGCGTGTGGGTTGATATCAGTAGATGCTGTGAGTATGTTTTTATGGCCGAAGATGAGCTGGGCATGCGCAGTCACGAATGCGAGAACGACACCAGACCCAGAACCGAGTTCCAGTACCAATGGAGTCGGAGCATCGCGCGGAAAGTGTTCGTTGAGCCAGGCAACTTCGACAGGCGCAGATAACGTGTCTAGCAGTAGAAATGAATCTTCCGAGGGCTCGTAGACACGCTCTACCGGAACGTGAGATGTATCTGGAGTAGGCAACATAGCGGCGAGGGAGGCTACGGCTTATAGATATATTGTCTTAGATTGGAGGTGTGATATATGAAATGTAGGAGTAAGAAAGGGACAAACAAGACGGTAGTGAGTTCACAATGAAATAGTTACTGACAACTGGATATAAAGGGATATCTATGTGACGTCTTCCTCGGTATTCTTTGCAGTTCAGATGTGGGGTCTATCTTTTCAAAATCAAAATGAAGTCCTTGCCAGGCACTAACATAACATGTCAGGCTACCCAAAATTGGAAATTGCGGACACGAAAGAAAACTAACCGTGGCAAGGTTAATAAAAACTCGTAAAAAATGTTATACTTTTCCCAGTCCCTGCGAATATTATCACGGCTTCATTGATATTACAGTTATTATTTCAATTATAGGCAAAAAGATATGCGATTGGGGTGAACCGGGATCGAACCGGTGACCTTTAGATAACTTCTCTGTATAGAGACGGCCGAAGTTTGTAGCTTCAGTCTAACGCGCTCCCAACTGCGCCACCGCCCCTTCGATTATCACGATATGCTCTAAAAGTCATAGTATATATTGGCTGCGGGTGGCCGGGGGGTTTTTTTTTTTTTTTTTGTTTTTTTTGGGCGTCGTATGATCTTAGTGATTTAGGTAGACGTTAAATATAATCAAATCAAATCAAAGGTTTTTTTTTGGGGGGGAATGTTAATATCAGTAACAGCTCATAGTCAAGACGATGATGATTATAGTACTGCTCTGACTGAGGTTAAGTAGACTAATACAAGGGATAGTATTAACTCGGGCGAGATACCGGTAGATAGATTAGTGGAATCGAATCACATTTGATAGATTGAGACTTATCTCCAATAGGGCCGGTAAGAATGGAACCTCTCAAGAGGCTGTCAACAAGATTCGAAGCTTACTCTATGAGTGGAAAGGAGGCACTGAGCGTGTAGAACTAGCGGTTGGTGGCATCAGATGGGTCCCAGGACACACTGATGTTCCTGGCAACGAGCTAGTTGACAAGTTGGCGAAACAAGGGTGTACAAGCAGTACTGAGCTTGTTGACAGTAAGGTCATATCCCTTGCTTCCGCCCGCAGATGGAAAAACGCACAGCTCAATGCCGACTTCAAAGCATGGACAGCGGAGTGCGAGCCCAGAAAACACCTTGGGGGTCCTTTAGAAATAAAGACTGTCTACA